>AJFL01000070.1:0-12797 GCA_000467735.1 Rhytidhysteron rufulum CBS 306.38
TCTTCTTCTTCTTCTTCTTCTACTACTACTACTACTACTACTTCTATTTCTCCCCGTGTCTGCCGTGGACATGGCTATTGGGCCTAGAACATGGTGGTGGTTGGGTCATGGCAGGGCGGGTGGACTTGTGTATTTGGAGATCCCCATGGTGGTTGTAGGTAGACGGGTAATTCAAGCCGAGAGCATGTAAAGTTTGGGTTCTGGTTAGATGGTCACGACGACGGCTGTTTCGGCTTCACGTTGAACATGGTAGACGTTTCATGGTGAATTGTTAAGCAGGTGGAAGGACTGATGGGGGTAGCGTGATATGCCGTTCTCGGTCGGATGAAGGTCCCTGGAGGATTGCCCTAGGGAATGGGAGGTCACGTGTTGCATTCATTCCGATGGGCCGCCAACCGACTGATGTAAGCCAGGGCTCAATGACTTCATTACCCAGGGCAATTGGCGAATGCGCGGGGAGGCCAATCACAGGGCAGACGGCTAACCGCCTTTCGCCTAAGAGGATCAAATACCGATGCTGAATTGCCGGCGTGCCTTCAGTGCTGATTATTCCCGGCCGTCTTTCTGTTTGCGTTTGGAGGTAATGATTGCGGGATCGGGTTGATCGGCTCCATGCCGCGCCGCTGAGGCCATTGATCAGGGTCAGGATGGGATCCACTATCCCACTGCAACAGTCATGCTCGCTATCCTCCAAACAGCGAGGCGCCAGATGGATGATTTATAATGCCAATCAAACCCCCGTCTGCTTCAAAGCTGAGATGGGATCTCTCTCTCTCCTCCCTTCTCCCTTGCTCTCCAGTCTGACTCCTGTCTTCTCACATGCGCTGGAAGGAATCGTTGTCGTGCTGAACCCGCTTGTTCTCCCACCACCTCCGCTACCGGGACTTTGCAAAAAATTTGTGCCAATTGACGGGAATTTATCCATTCATCCCAGGGAACACTCGACTGGGAAGCCTTCCCGCGAACGCTGCCAAGATGAACCGTGCAGACGACCACGAAGCTTCTTCAGACTTCGTGCATCCCCATCCCAATCAACGCGACACCATCGTCGAAGCAGACGAGATGAAGCGATCTGAATCGCCTGCCACGTCGAGCACCAGCATATCGAACAACGCTGTCGATGTCGACGCGCTTGAAGCTCGCGATCAAGAGAAGGATGTTCAGCCTGGTGTCCGCGGAACGGTCGAGGACGACCGTCACTCGCTAGAGCCAGTGACGACAAAAGCGCATTCGGTCAACAATGTCTCCTCTATTCCAGACGGCGGCCTGAGAGCGTGGTTGCAAGTCCTTGGATCTTTCTTCCTCTTCTTCAACACATGGTATGTATCTATTCTCCCTATTCTTATTCTATCCTTCGTTTCAGCCCGTCATGCACATGCACATGCCAAGATCCAATTGGAATCGCCTGGCATTTCGTTTCAGGATGAACCGTGGTTTGCCATCAATCATCCCAACAACCTTACGCAAACGTCGTGCTGACCGTCGATAGGGGCGTCATCAATACGTTCGGAACCTACCAGGCCTACTATGAGACTGCATTCCTGCAAAGCTCGAACCCTTCTTCCATCGCATGGATCGGCTCCATTCAAGCCTTTCTGCTTATGATGGTCGGTACCATCACCGGCCCCGTCTATGATGCCGGCTACTTTCGACATCTCCTGTTTGGAGGTACCATCCTACTTGTTCTTGGCGAAATGATGCTCAGCCTTTGCAAGGAGTACTGGCAGGTGCTACTTTCCCAGGGATTGTGCGTGGGGATAGGATGTGGCATGCTGTTTGTTCCATCAGTTGCCATTTTGTCTACCTACTTTACCACCAAAATTGCCACGGCTATGGGGATTGCAGCGGCCGGTAGTAGTTTAGGTACGCAGCTTTCCGCCTCAGTGCTACCGGCAGCATGTTAGTCAATCATACATGTATCAATCTACTAACTCAATTCAATAGGAGGTGTCATCTACCCCATTGTCTTTCATAATCTCCAACCTAAGATTGGCTTTGCTTGGACCACTCGCACCATTGCTTTCATCATCCTTGGGACACAAATTATTCCTAACCTCGTGATGAAGGTCCGTGTTCTACCTGCTTCAAAACGTGCTATTTTGGACCTTCCTGCTTTCAAAGAGCTTCCATATACCTTCTTCATACTTGGCGGATTTGCAGGCTTTGTGGTAAGTTATACCCCTTCACAACGCTTCAATTGAACCCTTTCATAGCTGACCTTTCCACCTAAGGGTTTATACATGCCTTTCTTCTACAGCCAGACGTACGCACTCCAAAATCACATCACAAACGAAGATCTCGCCTTCTACCTTCTCGCAATCATGAACAGCACCAGTCTCTTCGGGCGAATCTTACCTAACATGATCGCCGATAAAGGTAAGCGCATCTCTCATCACGCCAATCCCCCTCTATCAACAAGACTAACACTTATTCCCAGTCGGTCCCCTCAACGTCATCATCCCTAGCTGCATCGTCTCCGGCATCCTCTGCTTCTGTCTCATTTCCGTGACCAAATCCGCAAGCTTAATCGTGATCATGGCCTTCTACGGATTCTTCTCCGGAACCTTTGTCTCACTACCACCAACCATCATCGTCCATTTATCTACGCATAATAGAGGGAAGATTGGGACCAGGCTAGGGCAATGCTTCTTTGTCATTTCGATTGGTTTACTTATCGGTACGCCCATTGGTGGCGCTATCTTGGATGCTAGCGGGTTTGCTAGCGTGTGGGTGTTTGGAGGCGTGTTGTTGCTTACCTCTGCTGTCATTATTGGAGCTAGTAGGGTTTCTTTGAGGGGATGGAAGTTGATGGTTCGAGCGTGAAGGAAGGAGATCAAAAAGAAAAGTTTAGTCATAACTAAAAGCATGTGCACATATTATATTCGAACGGCCTGCTTCTGTGGGTTATTGTATTGTTGATCAATCTATGAAATTAGGAAGTTGTGATGAACAATAATGGATAGGGGCTTGTATATAAAAATATTAGATATTTTATTTTGGAATTGTTCGCTGGGAAGGGAGTGACGCGATGACCCGCGTCCATTATTCAAACCGTAGAACACGAAAACATGTGATCTCGTTTCTCCATGGTTCGGGTATTGATTGTTTGTCTCGATCGGAGATGGTGTAACACCGTTGAAACGGCATATGGCTATGCTGACTAAGAAAGACCGCCATCTGAAAACGGTTAAAGCGACTTAATGGAATGTCGCTATATTGGTATCATAAGAACCGTAGACGTTATCGCAAGATGATGAAATAGATCTGACAAAGCGGATTGAGAGGCGCAAATACGAGGAAGATAAGTAACATCCAATTCAGGATGTGGATATTGATGCCCAGTAGTGGAGAAGGAATGCCATGTGAGGTGAATATTTAGATGGCGCACGTGCCACGACGGAGAAACGTTATGACTCCGCCGTGTTTGTTTATTCCAATTTATTTGCCCTCGCAACCGCCAAACGACAAACCTCGACACGAATTTCACGACCCTTCACGACCACGACCACCCTCCTTTCTACTAACCACCAGCTTCTGTCACGACCACCACACATCCATCATCCACAATGTCGAGTCCGCTATCGCCTCTCTCCTCCCACAATGTCAATTCTGTACCACCAGAAGACGAAATCACCTGGAACGAGCCCCCGAGTTCTCCTTTTATTTCCAACCTCGACGGTGACCAGGAGAATGTCCCCCCCATGGCAGCTCCCTTGACCCCAACTAAGTCGGGAGACTTCGAGGACGAACCACCGCAGTCCGCATTCAAGATCTCCCCCTCAAAGCGATCGCCCGTCAAAGCTTCCCCTACTAAAGAGCCCCTCGACGAACATACAGACGCTACATTGAGCCGGTCATTTGAAGAGCGCAACAGTCCGAAGAAGGCATCTCCAGAAAAGCAATCTACCGACTCCGCTAGCAGGCGAACATCCTCTTCCAAGCGTTCTCCTACAAAGCCTCTTCCCTCCGAGCCTTTAGAGGCACAATTGCTCGAACCAACCCCCGATGAGACACCACGCCCGAGGAAATCGCCTGAACGGAAACAATCTTACGACTTTGCGAAACCTGCTCTTAGAGATAATGAGGGGCTCACGGTAGCCATGAAGCTCATGGAAGAAACGACACGCACCGAGAGCCACGAGGTTCGGACAGAATACCGCTCCAATTCTCATCAGGACAACATTGACTACACGGATTTCAATCCAGACATGACTTTTGATGATACTTGCTTCAGCGAATTCTCAGAAATCCCAAATCTCGACATGACCAAATTAGGCATGAGGGGGACCCCAACACGACGGACCTTGTTCGATCAGACACCACGAGGGAAGGTCCCCATGACGCCCAGCACTGTTAGGAAGTTCAACGGTCGTTCACCTGACCCAACACCCCGCGCAAACAATCAGTCCGGAGATAATGACACCACGAACCTACTTCTCGATTTTACTCAGCAGATGGAATCATTCTCTACCGCTTCTGGATCACGAGGCCGGCAATCTCCACAGAAGGGGGACCTGTTGTCCTACCTTCAGCGCCAGCGATCGCCCGCCAAAGGGGGTAACTTCGTGCCCTCAACTCCCGCAGAGAAGCGTAACGTTTTCAATCTTCTCGACTTTGAACTTCCTCCTCCACCAACACCCAGATCCATCCCCACGGTCACAATCCGAGAGATGGAGTCTTTGAAATCATCATTCCAGTCTCAGATTTCATCGCTCACGGCCACACTTTCCGGGAAAGAGGCTGAAGTGCAGAGTCTCGTAAAGGCCGTCAACGATGCTGAACGCCGTGTAGGCGAAGCGCAGGAGGGCCTACGTGACGAGATCAGTGCACGCGAATATGCCGAAGCGCAAATGGAAGACTGGAAAAAGAAGGGCGAAGAAGTGCAAGAGCTTCTGAAATCTGTCCAGCAAGAAATGGACCGCAAGGATGAAGAGCGCGAAGCTCTTGTCCGCAAAGTCGAGGAAGCTGAACGACGCGCCGAAGAGGCCGATGCTCGAGCTTTAGATGCAGATGCCCGAGCAGTTTCAGCAGAAAACAGAGTTGTCGACACAACTACAATGCTTGAGGCTGACCCCAACGCCAGCGGTCGCCGTTTCACTGAACAAGAAGTCCAGGCCGCGATTGATGAACAAGTTCATGCTGCTTCGAAACAACTCCACGAGATCTACAAGTCAAAACACGAGCGTAAGATCCAAAACCTCAAAGCCTCGTACATCAAGCGCGCGGAAGAGAAAACCAAAGAACTCCGCTCCGAAGTCAACAGGTTGGAAAAGCAGGTCGAGGAGCTCCAAGCCACCAAAGACTCAACCTTCTCCAAAGTCATCCCAGACGGGTTTAAACCCAACGCCGAGCACTCATCCGAGGCCTCAAATCCAGCAGACCTCAAACGTCTCGAGGAGCAAAGCTCTGAGATCCAATCCCTCAAAGCTAAGATTGCAGGCCTGGAGCAAGAAATCCTCTCCATCCGCGACTCCCACGACACCCTCGTCAAAGACCTCGAAACCGAGCGTATTGAAAAGGGCGAGCTTGTCGCTGCAGCGGAACAGATGCTTGCTTTGCAAATGGACATCCAGGAGCAGAATGATCAGCTGAGGGAGAAGGTCGCTTCTTCTGCTTCTAATAACAACGCCTCTACTAACGGCCATGCTCGTTCGGCATCAGCTTCTGCATCAGCCCCTGCACCTTCCGGTATCCCGAGTAGCAGTGGAAGCGGCATCGCTAGACCCAGCGGTCTTCGAGGTCCTGGCTTCGGTCTCAATAGGAGTACCAGTGGTGGAGCAGGCAAGTCAAGGATGATGAGTAATATCGAGAGGATGGGAGGAGCTAGGAGTGCATCGTCCGGGGAGTAAAGCCCCTTTGGTTGTTCTTTCTGGACACAAGTAGCTTTTTCCATCCTTTTTGTACATGTACGATGATTATGGAGTACATAATGACCGGGGGCTTTCGGTGGATGTTTTGATGAATAATTGGGGGCGTTTTTTTTTTGGTTTTCTGTTTTAGGAATACCAGGTGTTGATGGGAATGAATTGGGATGATGAATATCCTTTTTTTTTCTGGCTTTTACCTTTTGTGGCTTTTGAGAGATGTGATTGATGATTGGGTGTAAGGGATGTTCTGATAATTGATTGATTGTTATACCACGTATATATAAGAAGGGAAGAGGGGAAGGGAGCAATGAATGAAGCCTGTCTTTAGATTTTGGTTCATTCTTGTTTTCAATTAATTAACCTCATCATACTGCTAGCTAGGACTTACTTACTTACCCGGGTATTATTCTATATCCATTTTTATCACATACATACACATCTCCCCTCCCCCCATCTTATCAGAAAAATACTGAGCTCCTTTAATCTAAGTCGTTCATTGATCGCCACCGCCATTATCATCCATCAATCGTGATGAGCATACATACATACCACATTATTATAACATAACCTTGAAATAAATCTATTATCTGCTACTTACTAATCAAGTTAAAAAGAAAAGAAAATTTGATATTATTTTGTTTTATTTTTTATGTTTAATTTTATAATTCGCCTCTCCATAAATCTGCTGCTATAAATCTATTTTCTAGCCCACATATCCACTTAACAGGTTAAAAATAAAACATAGAACGCTACCACGGCGCGTGAAAACCTTTATTATTAATACTAAATTGACCAACGTCTAATAAGATAAAAGACATGGCAGAGTCAGCAATGAAGCAAACTCAACCAAAGCTTAAAAAATACCAATACCATAATCATCTAACAAACACCTAAAACAAAAATCTTTCTTCCGCAAGCAGTACAAAAATATTCTTGTTCTAAAAAGGGGATATATACAAGTTCGAACTCGTCTAAAAAGTAGAAAAAGAAGACATTACAAAAAAACTATACTACTCATAAAAAAGCGCAACACCTCTCCATCCACCCACCAAAACGACAAAGCGAGTGAGTGGTAGTTTATCATCATGTAATCATTGCATAACCCCTTTTCCTTTTATTTTTTTGGTTCATATCAAAGATCCCCTCTTGATCGTCTAAACATGTCTTTCGCTCTAAAACGAGGCAACGGCAATAGCAATGGCTTGCTCGTCACTGTGGCTAATGCTAACATTGACCTTCTTTACACCGGCTTGTTGGGCTGCCTTCTCGGCTGCACCGTAGAACTAAAGAAGAAAAGTTAGTCATGTGTTTCAATATTGTGTGGATGTTCGGAAACACTTACCTTGACAATAGGTGCACCATTCTCATCATTCAAAATCTCAATTTCCTTCAGTGGGGCACCAGCACCCTGGCTTGACACGCCCAAACTCTTGAATACGGCCTCCTTGGCAGACCACCTGCCCGCGAAGCTGGCTTGTGGGCTTGCAGCGTTTTGGCAGTACTTCTGCTCCTCGGCGGTGAAGTTGCGCTCGATAAAGGTCTCGTTTTCAACGTTGATAGCCTTGACTGATTCAACATCAACGCCAACCTTGGAGTTCTCCGTTGCCGTCGCCTTTGCCAACGACTCAACCATCTTGCGGGTCTCCTCGGTTTTGGGGTCCTTGAGTTGCTTTGGTGCCTTGGCGGGGTAGGTGTAGAGGGAAGTCTTCTTGTCAACCGACACACGAGCTTGTGGGTTGAGGAACACCTCTTGCATCTGTGCCTCCTCGTATGGGCTCTTGTCCTTAGCACGGAACATGGTGTTGTTGATAAGACCGTCATGGAAGTATCGGTAAGCCTTCTTTTGCCTGGCCTCGACCTTCTGCTTGTACAAAGCGTATTGGTTGTGATCAAGGGTGGCGAAGAGGTACTTAGGGTGGATACCAATAGCCTGTGCACCCTTCTGACCGAAACCGAAGGAGGTGACGGAAAAGGCCTTGACACCGTCAGTCTGGATGGTGCGGGATGGGTAGACAATGTGGTCGAAGTTCTCCATGACCTTGTCAACGTTATCCGCATTGCGGTTACCGGGAACAAGACCAGAGTTGAGGACTTGGAGACAGCCGTTGAACATCCAGGCACCGGCAGCACCCTTGGGATGACCAGTGAGGTATTTCTGGAAGATACCGAGGAGTGCATTACCCTTGGCACGTCCAAGGTGTCGAAGTTGGTTGCAAATGACATCGGACTCGTTCTTGTCGTTGGCGACGGTCGAAGTACCGTGGAAGGAAGCAACGCCAAGATCGTCAATGGTAAGACCCCATGTAGCAAGGGCACCACGGAGAGGAGCGATGCGAGGATCTTGCTTCCAGAAATTGTTACCAAGGCTGTTGAGGGCATCCTTCTCCTGTCGATGGGCCTCACGCTCGATATGCGCGGCACGATCTTCAAGGTACTCTGACTCGTTGAACGTTTCACCAGAGGCCTTGAGAGCAGCGACCTCTTCCTGAAGGTAGAGGTACTCTGCTTCTTGCCATTGCTTGATTTGACGGCGGCGAATATCCATCTGTCGCTTCCTGTACTTGATGTCAAGCAGAGGTGATGGGAATTTGCCAGCGGCTTCACGAGCAGTAGTAAGAACACCCTTGCCAGGAGCTGGAACAGAACGGCCAATCTTATCAGTAGCAGTGGCAGTAAAACCAAGGATACCGTAGATGGGGACACCCATGTCCAAAGCAAGTTTGGCGTCCATGATGACTTGCATACCGCAACCTTGAGATTCCATGAATCCGTTCCTGGTGGTGGTAGTAGGACGGGACATTTCCTTAGGAGTACGTCCATGAGCGAACTCATCCTCAGCGTTGCTAGTAGCCTTCATGTTGGCGAACTCATATGAACCTTCTTCTTGGAAGTCATCAAAACCTCCAACGAAGCAGACACGAGCCTTGCCCTCAACGATGGTGTCATAACCAATGTCGATGGATTCGACGGCAGTAGCGCAAGCACCAACAGGAGTCTTGATAGGACCAGTGGAGGAGAGGAGCAACATGTTGACCCAGGCACTCATGGTGTTGATGAAAGACTCCTGAAGGATATCCTTCTGAAGAGGCTTATCGAGGAAACGATCCTTGTACATGCCACGGAGAGCAGATGTACCACCAATACCGGAACCAATGCAGTTACCAACTTGAGAGATGTGGACATACTTGTAGAACTCGTATGGATCGGTGATACCTGAGGACAGAAGAGCCTCTGCGGTAGAAACAAGGACGAAGAGGGTAACAGGGTCAACCTGGGAAATGATATCCTCTGGAACACCATACTTGCGAGCGTCCCAACCAGTGGGGATCTGACCAGCAACCAGACGGTCGAATCGGAGAGCCTTTGGAATAAGAAGAGTGGCGCCCTTCCTGAGACGAACGGTGTATTCGCCTGAGTCAGGAATCTCGAAGATTTCGACTTTATCACCGTGTTGGCGCTTGAATTCCTCAGCTGTCTCCTTAGAAGACTCGAATGGATCAAGGTCCTCCTCAATTTGAATCTCCTGGAGCAGTTGTTTCTTGTTCGGGTCATAGCCATTGAAGAGCTCCGGCTCGATCAGACGGATACCGGAGTGTTCCAAAATGTGCTTCTCGTACTTGGCCTTAATATCCTTGTCGTCAACAGGATCGCCTGACTTGGCATCAACCCAACCGGAGTAGCTCTTGCCCTTGAGGGGACCGTTGTGGTTCTTGATCAAGCCCATGATCCAAGCCATTTCGACACAGCCTTCAAGCGAGAACTCACCATAGGCCTCCATCTCCCATCGGGTTCTGGAGTTACCCCATGGTCCGACTTCAGCGAAACCAGTAACGACGACAACCTTCTCGAGATCAACCATGCCCTTGAGGTCGCCGTTGAGAGGCTTGACTTCAGTCTCCCAGTCGGGAACCTTGGGGAAGTCGAACTTCAGGTTAGCCCTGGCTTGGACCTTGGCCTTCTTGTAAAGAGCCTCGCTAGCTTCACCATTGATGATCTTGTTTTCGATGGCGTTCTCCTTCATGACAGCCTTGCGGACTTCAGCAGTCTCCATGTAGTCTTTACGGAGATCAGTCATGAGATCCTTCAAGTTGGGAATGTATTGAAAGCCGCCGTTCAAGTCAGCCCAGACCGGCTCGACCTGGCAAAGGTTGACAATGGGTGGAGCCATGAGACCAAGCAAGTTGAAGGCCATCTCTTGCTGAGAGAAGGTACGCACACCATACTTCTCGATACCCTCAGCAACGATGTTGTTGCCAGCCATAAGACCAGTGCCACGAGTCCAACCAATGATAGCTCCACAAATGGTAAGGAAGCTGCCCCAGCTTTCCGAGTGCCATCTAGAGAAGAGAGTCTCGAGAGCAATTTTGGATTCGGCATACAATCCGTCGTTACCAAACGTGCCGTGGTTAGGGGAGAGGGGAAGAATGACTTGGGCGGGACGGGTCTCAAAACCATTGGCCTGTTTGTGGGTCTTGACGCAACCAAGAAGTCGGAGGAGGTTCGTCAACATGATACGGTGAGCCAGTTCGGATTTGGAGTCTAAGCCATCAATCTCGCGACCATTTTCGGAGATAGCAGCGAATGGAACGACATAGTCCAAATCCCAGCCGAGACCCTTCTTAGTGTCGTAGATGTATTCGACTAGAGCCTCAACATCCTGCTTGCTACCTTGGTTGAAGGGGACGACGATAAGCTGGGATCCACGGGCACCATATCGGGAGTACATAGATTGGTAGTATTCGTTTACCTCCCTTGAGAATCGAGATGTTGTGACCACGACCTTGGCACCACCGCTAATCAGGCCTTGCAGAACTTCGGCACCGATCGAACCAGCACCAGCACCAGTCATGAGAGCGTTCTTGCCCTGGAAGCTAACACCGGATTTGGCAGCGTTCTCCAAACCTTCAAGGTAGACACCAGTGAGCTTCTTGCTATATTCCCAGCCATGCTCATCTTTCCTCTTCAAGTGAAGGAAGGGGATGGTCTCAACCTTTCCTTGTTTGGTCGGGCCTTGGACACGGCCGTTGCGACCCTTTTTGCCGACTCCATTGACAGCTTTGCCGTTTTCGCTTGGCATGATCTGTCCTTCGTTCATTGACAAGGAACGGATGACATTGCTGTACAGGCTCTTGATTTGGAGCTGTGAAGACTTGGAAAGCTTGTGTTGTTGACGGATGAGTTTATAGATGCGCTGGAGATCATTTTGGACCTTGGTCCGGTTGCCATACTCTGAAAGCTTGCCGCCCTCAGCCATCTCCCGAACGTAGTGTTCGAGTTTTCTAACACTTGGTCGGGGAACCTCGGAGTAGTTCATGTTGCCCTGACCATCAATTTCAAGGTGGGGTGCTGTCGGAACTGCTACATCCTTGTATACGGGAGCCTCGTTGAGGACATCCTTGCAGTTCTCAATGAGTTGCAGTCCGAGTTCCTTGGCGAGCTCGTAGGTTTCACCCCGCTCAGTAGGGCAGTTGTCCATATGATATTGCATGAAATCGAGGAGTAGAGGATTTGAGCGGTTCATGATGTTGATGCAGCGGCTGACGATTTCTCGGTCAACAGCCTTTAGTCGGCCGAAAAGGATGTCGTAGTACATGCTAAGAGCATCTTGACGCGCCCAGTTCCAGGATGAGTCGTATACTCTGGCCTTGAGGGGGGTGAATTGAGGCTCAATACCAGCGGCATAGAAATCACCATGCTCAGCATTCCACAGATCCAATTGAGCCTGGAGTGCTGCGGACGCCTTCTGTGATCCGATAAATGCCTTGTCGCCTGCACGAAGATCCATCTTGAGATATCTGGCAAAGAGTTCCAACTGTTGCTTGAAAAGAGCTCTCTGGTCCTTGGTCAGGGCATCGATAGCGGCTGGGTCCATCATCATGCCGCCTGCAGCACCTCCAGCGTCGCCACCAGCAGATGGGGCGGACAAGCTGATTCCAGCCTGAGCGGCATATTTGTTTGCCATTTCGTCGAGCCATGCCTTTCCGTCGTTCTCAGAGCTGAGACGCGAGGCTGGTTCGTTGGTAAGACCCAACAACAGAACGCCGTCTTGTCGTCCGGGTCCAAGGCCCCACCTCGTCTCCAAATGCTTCCTTACAGCAGTGATGTTGAAGCCACCTGGCATCTTTGACGATACCATGCGAGCAATCAGCGAAGAGGACTGCTTTCCAAGCTGACCATTGAAGGTAGCCTGCATCGATGCACCGAGCTCGTCCAAGGGGGTATCTTCTGGTTTCTCGGGTGTTGAGCCGAATTCCTTGCCCAAGTCTCCGAGAATTTCATTTTGCAGGGTTGATTTGCCTATGAGAATAAAAATTAGCGATCTGCGCCTAGTTTCGACATTTGTGAATTACTCACCTCCGACCAAATCTTTAATAGCCTTGCTCAATGGAATGTCCAAAAGAGGTTTCTTCAATTTCTGTGCCACCAGAGCGCGCAGAATATCAGTTGCTGTGACGGGTGCATCTGCTACCTGAGCGGCGGGGCCGGCACTCGGAGCTGGAGCTGCTGCGGCCACGGGAGCTGCTGCAGGTGCGGGCGCTGATGATGGGGCAGCGGGAGCCGCACTAGCACTGCCAGAGGCCGCAGGCTCCGGCTCGTCCTCCACAGGGTCTACGTCGTAGTAGATGTCCTTGGCATCCTTGTTGTAGCACAGAATTTGTCGCTGGACTGACAGTGCAGCATCGTGGGCCTCATATTTGGATGCCAGTGTCCGCTTGGCCATTACACCAAGGGTGTCTGCGGGACCGACTTCGACAATCCGCTCGGTGGTCTTCTCGCCGAGGATGACATCTTGCGTCTCAATCCACCTCACGGGCGAGGCGAACTGATATGCCAGAAGCTCAATAAGGAGGGTGTGGGAGAGCTCCTGTTCGACCTCGGGACGCATGTTGGCAGGAGGCGGCGTAGGTCGAGGGGGGGGGGAAACAACGG
>AJFL01000071.1:0-34563 GCA_000467735.1 Rhytidhysteron rufulum CBS 306.38
CAGCTTTGACTGGGCCGTTGGAAACCTATCTTCGTGGAATGGTTTACTTATTGGTTGGATGGCGATTGGTGGCTAGATAGTTTTCAATCATGCCTGTTTGATTGACCTTGCGTTTTACTTCTAAGTGTGATGTTGCATGTGGTCGGGTTATGATCTCGTTTCTTGGGGCTCATTCTTTGGTGGTGATGAATGTCCGTAGTAGTATAGGATGTTAGTTACGCAGGCGTATGCTCGATGCTGCGTATGAATGACAAGAGTTTTAGCCGTAAAATTTACGTAGACATTCTATCTTACAATACAACTTATACGACGACACTTCATAATCAAGGTTTAATCCTGGATATTGCTCTGCTGTTTTCACAATTCTACATACGCATTCCTCTCCGACCTCCTCGTGCGAACCACCGAGGAAACGTTTAAAATATCGAATGCATTTAGTACAAAGCATGCCATGTCTCATGATTTGCATCGTTCCAGAAGCGCCGCTTATATACGGGCTGACAAATGGGGTAAAAAAGCGGAAAGGTTTCCGTTATCAGCTAAATGGTGCTAATATATATATCTACGCCGAGATAACTCCCTACCATCTATCGTTACACGAAATCCACATATCCTATCTGTCTAATTTATTCCAATAGATGATGGAGAGACGTACAATCTACGGCGCGCTCGAAGACTCACTGCTTTTTCTACTGAAGGAGAGATTCTACGACTCACCTCGACATGCCCATTTTCACGCCACTTCGGCGGCTAGATCCGGGACGTATCACCAACTTCTACTTTTGCAGCAATTGCTGTGTCAACGACCTGCGGTACCTGAGTTGCCATCGGATATTAGCGATGATATTGATTCTGTATTGTTACATACTCGAAGTCATAAGATCCTTACGCATGCACCTTCGATCCCGAGTCGCTTGACGATTCCCCGGAAAAGCGGAAGTCCGTCGATTAGACTGGCTCTTTGGAAAGGCGATATCACTACTCTTAGCTATGTTACGGCAGTGGTAAATGCGGCGAATAGTCAGCTACTTGGATGTTTCCAACCGCAGCATAGATGCATTGATAATGTGCTTCATTCGGCTGCTGGTCCAAGGATGCGTCGGGAATGTAATCGGATTATGGAGGAGCAGGGAGAAGCTGAAGAGGTTGGGAAAGCGAAGATTACACCTGGTTACAATTTACCTGCGGAATATGTTATTCATACGGTTGGGCCGACGATAGATCGAGGAGAGCCGCCAACAGAGTATCAGCAACGTCAACTAGCGCAGTGTTATGTTTCTTGTCTGGAGATGTTGCAGGGATTACCAGTGAAGGATGGGAGATTAAGTATTGCATTCTGTTGCATTTCGACGGGGTTGTTTGCGTTCCCTGCGGATCTTGCTGCGGGGATTGCGTTGAGGACTGTGGTGGAGTGGTGTGAAGGCCATCCAGAGACGCCGATAACCGATATCATATTCGACGCATTCACGACCGAAGATTACGAAATCTATAACAACGAATTTGATCGATGGAACCCTGACGACGTAACCCCCATCCCATCAACGTCCCTCATACCTCCGGACAGTATCATCAAAGCGAAAGAATGGCTCAAGAACGCTGACTACCTCATCATCAGTGCCGGTGCAGGCCTCTCTGCTGCAGACGGTCTCGATTACACCTCCCCAGCTCTTTTCAAGAAACACTACCCCGCGATGCTTCAACATGGCCTCCGTCGTTTATACGACACGATCGGATTCAGCTCCTGGCCATCTCCACTAGTAAAATGGGGATATTACTTCACGCACGCGAATCTAATATTAAACTGGCCTAAATCCCCATTATACGCCGCATTACTAGACTACGCATCCAAATGGGGCGATCGATATTTCGTCCGAACCAGCAACGCGGATGGCCTATTCCTCGCGAACGGCTTCCCAGAACGCAAGATCGCCACGCCTCAGGGTGATTATCGCTGGTTACAATGTTACAAGAAATGCCAACCGGACGCCGTATTCCCCTTCCAAGACTTCCTGGAAAAAGGATTACAGGCCATAGATTCGAAGACACAAACCCTACTCGACGCTTCCCCGATTCCTACCTGCAAGTACTGTGGCACGGAACTAACGTTGTGTGTTCGTGGCGGGAATTATTTCAATGAGCAGCCATTTGAGGAGCAGGAGGGTGCGTGGTATGATTTCCTTGAGGAGATTGAGCTTACGGGGAGGAGTGTTGTGGTTTTGGAGTTGGGGGTTGGGTTGAATACGCCGGGGGTTTTGAGATGGCCGAATGAGGAGTTGGTGGAGAGGGGGGAGGGAAGGTTTAGGTTGGTTAGGGCGGGGATGGGGGTGTCGGCTGTGGTGCCGTTGGGTTTGGAGGAGGGTGGGGATGCGGTGGGCGTTGAGGGGGATTTGGGGGATGTTGTGAGTTTGCTTGCGGGGGTGGAGGGGTGCAGGTAGTGGGGTTTTCTCTTTCTTTGTTTATGAGGTGTTTTAGGAGGGAATTGGAATTGGAATTGGGGGTTGGGAACTTAAGTTATTGTATAATATTTCGGTTGGAAAATTGGAATCTGGAGATGTTGTTTTGATGTACTACCGTGGCGATCTTTCCCTTTGAGAGAATGGTGCAAGGAACACAATTACCCCTACCGAGGTTATATTAAGTGGAGGTGCACCACCATAAAACCATGTCATGACGTACAGATTCAAAAAACCAACATCTTCACAAGATGTTGTCAAAACCAATAATCCTAACATCCTTAATCGGACTCAGCAAACCAATCCTTGCCTCCATCGAAGCCTGTCAAACATTCACCCCATCCCTCACAAACACCACCATAATATCCACAACCTACCACACCAATGGCACACAAATCGCACTTCCAGGGACTGTGGAGTCGTGTGGTGGTCCAAACGCTATATCTAACATCACCACCGATCTCTGTCGTGTCGTTCTAGATGTTCAGACTTCCGATGATAGTCAATTACGTGTAGAAGCGTATCTACCTACTACATGGAATACTCGGATCCTCGCAACCGGGAACGGGGGTATAGGCGGTTGTATCGATTACGCTACGATGCAGAACGGCGTTTCTCTGGGTTTCGCCTCCTTCGGTACAAACGCTGGACATAATGGATCGGAGGGATACGACTTCTTCCTTGGTCATCCAGAGGTGCTTAATGACTTTGGTCATCGTGGGATTCATATCGAGGCTTTGATTGCAAAGGAGGTGGTTGAGCGGTTCTATGGCGGTAATGCTACGAAGAGTTATTACGCTGGTTGTAGTACTGGCGGGCGCCAAGGGTTCCAAGAAGCTAATCTTTACCCTGAGGACTTCGATGGGATATTAGTTGGTAGTCCTGGAGTCGATTGGTTGCATGTTGTTTCTTCGAAGGGAATCCTTGCTCATCGGATTGGCTGGCCTGATATTAATTCCGAGGCATATGTGAGGCCGGAGCAATGGTCTGCGATTGTGGATGCTCAGGTTAGGTTACTGGATCCAATGGATGGTGTTACGGATGGTATTATTGATGATCCTACACTTCTGAGATTTGACCCCGCGGTCTTGGAATGTGGGACTGGGCTCCTAAATTCGAGCTTTTGTCTTACGCCTCTGCAGGTTGAGACTGTGAGGAGGGCCTATGAGCCTATTGCGGATTCGACGGGAAAGATTGTGTATCCTGGTTTTGAGCTCGGAAGTAATACGGATGTGTTTTCAAAGAACCAGGTCAATGGGTTACCGGAACTTACTTATACGATTTTGCAGGATTTCTGGAGGGGTGCCGTGTTGAATGATACCGAGTGGACGCCCACGGAGTTCACGGAACGCGACATGGATTTTGCGGTGAAAGTTAATCCAGGAGGTGTGAATGGTGCTGAAACGGATCTGAGTAAGTACCACGAAAGAGGTGGAAAGATCATGGCATATCACGGACGAAGTGATGAAGTAAGTCCAACCCCAACACTACACAATCCCCAATCCCCAAGCAAAGATACTCACACCCTAGACCGTCACATCATCACTCTCCTCCCGCTTCTTCGCCAGCGTCTCAACATCCTCAAATCTAACTTTAAACGAAACACATTCCTTCTACCGCCTCTTCTTCATCCCAGGAATGCATCATTGCTCTAAAGGTCCCGGGGCTTGGAGTATCGGTAACGCGCAATCGTATCCATGGGATCAATCGTTACTTGATCCTGAGCATAACGCTTTATTGGCTTTGGTGGATTGGGTGGAGAATGGGACGACGCCGGACTATATCATTGGGACTAAGTATGCGGGTGATAGGGTTGGTGGGGAGGTTTTGGCTCAGAGACGTAGGTGCTGTTAGGTCATTGAGTGAGGGTTGACTGACTTTTTGGTTTAGGGCATTGTGTGTATCCGAACATTAGTCGGTGGGATGGTAAGGGGAATACAAGTGATGCGGGGAGTTGGAAGTGTGTTGGGTTTGGCGCGTAGTTGGTTAAGGTTCGTCGTTCGTCGTTCATACTTATGATCTCTTCTCAGTCACTGACCTCAAAATTATCCAGTATGAATGAATAACCTTTATTAGTATGTAGGTATTAAATAAGAATGGCACTATTCCTTTCTTCTAACATCCTTGTATCGCTTGATGTTCTTTTTCATCATATACCGAACGTCTTAGCCCCACTTCTCCGTCACTGCACTCATTCTTCATTTATTCGCTTATTGTGTCATGTGCGGAAACATCTATGATTAGCCAGTCAAATTAGGTGACAGGGAGGATCATGCAGTATATGATGTTTTACTGCCCCTTTTTACTTTAGTCGTAATGATCTAATGAGTGCTGATAAGATGGGACTCTGCACACCAGGCATTATATGTATATTTGATAAGAGGGAATGTTTGCGCAAGCTATCCGCGACCCCCAACCTGAACCTTTGATATCAATTCAATGGCTTCAATGGCACGGAAAACAATTCTTGGGATAGTGTATGCTTGCGTGGTTCACGCACGTAGGTAAAACGTAGATTCGTGAGGCAATTGCTTCGTTAATGCTTCATAGAACGCCCCAAACAAAATGCAACTACCTCGATTACCCCAACCATAACCCAAGCTCCGAGTCTCTCAACGCCTGCATCGGCTTGCTGGTCATCATGGAATGACTGGCATAGCTATTCCAGTTTCACGGAGAAGAATCAAGAGATAATCGTCATCACGCAGAATTCCTCCACTTCCATGAGATTCATGACCTCTTCAAATTCAGTTCCAATAACCACACTCTGCGATCACATCCCACGCGCATTGGAACGCTCAACAACCACCTACTGGTGGAGCACCACCATCTTCTACAACCGAACCCAGAAGATTACCTCATACAAACCAGCCAGCCTACCAACCCCCGTACCAAAACCACTCTGCACAATCGAGGATAGCAGCAACGACTGCAAAGCCCTCTGGGAAGCATGGAGCACCACAAGCGCAGAATGGGCCAACGCGACATCGGCCCCCGATCCCTACTACATCCGACCTCCATGCACCATGAACGAAGCCTGTCCCACCTCCACCAACGGAAGCAGATGCATAGTCACCGAAGCAAGCGAACACCCCGCAACACTACTCTACTGGCCCATCACCACCGTCTCCGGAGACTTCTGCCTGCAAAACGCGTCCACCATCACACCTACCCCAACAGCGCCAGACGGCGCACCAAACACCGCAACATACCAAGGGCAAACCTTCACCTCCCCAAGCATCTACCTCATCGTCGGCGGCAAAGCAGGTTTCGACACCGGACCTGCAGCCGCACAATGGCATTGGTGCGGACCTACTAGGACCGAAATGACGCTTACTTTGAACCCCACTGAGGTTTCTAGTGTGGCGGTTCCGACAGGGATACGGGGGAGGGTGGAGACGTATACGCGGTTTTCGATGAATTGGGCGGATTTGAATACCGTACCTGTTGAGGCGTATCAGAGGGCTCAGGGGAGGTATTTTGAGATTCCGGAGATTACGTTCGTTAATAGGGATTATACCCCGGCGGTCGCGATGCCGGATGTTGTTACGGGGATGGAGAGCGAGTGGAGGGGGTGTAGGGCTAATGCTATTATGTTGCCGACTATGGTGCCGTTGGGGGTTACGGAGACGGGTTCGGGGGTTTTGTCGGCGTATACTTCATCTGCTACTGGAAGTAATGAGACCAGTGGTAGGGGTTAGGGCAGTGCAGAGTTGTGTCTATGAGTGACTCAATTGGGTGGCTCCTATCTAGAAAATATATGGCTACAACGAAGGAATCGTCCACTCATCCTCCATATCCACATAACTATTCACCACCTTCTCCACACTCCACCCCGCCTCCTCCCCCGGCTTCACAAATCCAAAATCGCGCAAAATCCTAATCGCCTTAGCCGCATATTTCTTCGCACTCTTTCTATCCCCCATAAGTAAATATATCCTTGCCATGACCTCATATTGTTCTGAACGTAGAGTGGTCAGTTCCTCTTCCTGTAGGAGCTCGACCACTTCGTTCGCTACGTTTATGGCTTCGTGTGGGTTTCCTTCTTTGATGTTTCCGGAGATTTCTTCTTGGGCTTGCTTGATTCTCATGCGGCGGGAGTCGGAAAGGGAGATTTCGCTTGGAGGTGCGGAACACATGTCGCAGGTGCATGTGAAGCCCCATCTTTGGAGGGCGAGGTGACGCTCTTCGGAGGTCCTGCCGATTGGGGCATCTGCAAAATCATATTAGTGGGAGGATTTCTATATGTAAGAATGAAAGGTATGCTGGTTTAGGTTGTAGTCAAATAAGGATAGGGTATCAATCACAAGGAAGAATGAAAGATATAGCATACAACTGATAGTAATTTCCTCGCCTGGCTCAATGTCTCGTTGCGCCTTTATCCCAACCGAGAGGCCATCGCGAGAGAACATGACGAAGGAACTAAGGAGTTAGCAACTTGATCAAGATATTCCCTATTCCCACTCACTTTGGTCTACATGCATGATTGATTCTCTAGATTCATATTAGCATAGCAAACCTTCAGTGGATCAATCCCAAAGAGTTCCAAAAGCACCTACCGAAACCTTGGGAAACAAAGCCATATGCGGCACCCCCGCCACATCCGTATTGAACGCATTCGTCATCATAACATCCTCCACCTCATCCGCCCAACTCGCCTTCCCACTCCGACTCAAATTCGTCACCACCTTCGAATCCAGCAACTGACCCGCCGCCTGATGAAGAAGCAATCTTCCCTGAGAATGTCTAAGCGAATTAGGGATCGCGATATCAGCGACAATAGCCGCCTGATCTAACATAAATGTTTCATATATCGGAATCAAACGTGTTGCTATCACGCCCTTGCCTTTCCCTGGGACATCGACGACTTCGTATGGTCGCTCATTACTCCATGTTCGGGCTTTATTGGGACCTAGGAAGGTAGTGAAGAGATCATTTTGGAGGGATGAGGCTGTTTCGGAGGCCGTTGAGGGAGTCGTTATTAGGCTTAGACCGTGGGTTCCGTGTTTGTCGTTTGTGTAGACGCAGTATTTTGTTCTTAGACGGCTGGAGCCTTCGATGCAGTAGGGGCGGTGGGTCCAGGAGGCTGAAAATTGTGATTCATCTTGAGAGGAGGAAAGTAGTGATTGCGTGGGGTCTTTTGTGTGCAACAAGGTTGGGATGTTCAAGACCGTGACTGATGCATCTACCCAATGCCATTGCAGCACCCCGATGAGAATGAGATACAAGGGAAATGAGGGTCTTCGAACGCAACTTGCCCTCATGCTGAGTGAGATAATGTTTGTCTCGGGGCCTTTCGTGAAAATGAAGATACCACGTTGTACACTGAAGAGGTGACGTCGTTAATAAGTTTGCTTGGCAGGGATATTAGCCGGAGTGGTATCGATGACCTGGGATATATTATATTATTCCCACTAAAAGCTTTTAATGCTAATCTCAGATTAAATGTATCTGCATCAGAACGCGCGATGGTTTCCAAATTCGTCTCCATTCAGAAACTTTTAGGAGTCTATGAAAATGTAGGAACACTCTTCTTTGACTTGTTACGATACTATTCCCCCCAGCGACTATGAATCAGCTTCATAGAATTGCGTCTAAAGTCAGAGGTTTCATATTCAACTCATACTGTTGGTGCAATGATGATTGGCCGCTATGATGGCCCCTTACTATACGATGTTCTTCCATAACCATAAAATGTCATATTGGGTTACAAAAATCTCCTTGAGCTACCTTTGACATACTAGGGTTGAGGGTCTTATATGCATTGCAGCTCACAGAATTTGTAGAACGCAACAATGGATGATCGCACGCTTGAAGGCTGCACTTAATATCTCGAAATAGAAGCAATAAGCTAACCTAAGACATCAAAATGATTATCAGGCGTACCTTTTGCCTAGAAGTCGTGTCATTGTGGTATGTAGATACTCAATGGTGTAATGTAACGGTATGACAAGAGCTTACTTGTGTGTATCATATAAATTATATAATAAGTACACTGAGATGCCATTCAATCGCATTCCCCATTGGGTAACGCAAACAAGCATGATGATTAACAATCAAATCTCTGAGTGTTGGGCTGATGGATCAGTGACTGTTTCAAAAGGTTTAAATGGTAATTCAGCCCCTTACTAGTGCGATCGGAGCCAACAGTCTAACAGATAACTTTTCAGCCACAAAAGATCACTTCCATAGGTCTATTCTAAGATATACGCTAAGTTGTACTTCTCTGGTGTGACCTCTCCAGATGATTTAACTTGACTTGATTACTTTCCAATGGGCTGTCATGAATTGCTTTCAGTTACGAGATTCGTTTTCATTTTCGAAACCACTTCCAAAGTCGTGAAATCCCCACAACAATCGAAAAATGTCTAAAACCTATACCCAAGGAGCCGCGGATGGCATTACAGAATGTCAGGATTTACCTCGCGATTTTTCATCTCACATTCCCATTTCGAACGGGTTAGCAAGCGGCTATCCTACCGTAGCAACGCACCAGCCTCTAAAACCCTCGGACCAAACCTCAAATGATACAAATCATAGCCCTGGCCGGGAGAAGGATGGAACAACAACCAAGATAACGGCCTCTGCTGCTGATCAGCAGCTGGACCAGGATGTTAGAGACTCAGATTCTCATACGCTCATAGATGCAAGGGCCGACCAAGCTGCAACATGGCAACCAGATACTCTTCACTGGCCTTCCCTCCTAGCATTAATAATTTTGACGTTGGGTTTTGCAATCGTCATCATTATATTACTGCCAATTGATTAAGCGCTCGGGTATAGGCCGTGATGATGGGTCTTCCCTGCTATTATTTGGATGGCGATTCGCTCCGACGCTGCTGGCGGTAGTCTATGCACAGTTAACGACAATGTTATTAAATGACGTGAAGAGAACTGAAGCATATGCACGGTTGGCTCAAGGGGAGCACAGCGAAATTCCAGCATCGTATACTATATTAAAAAATCCCGGAGCTTGGTGGAATGCTGTATATGACGGATTCTCAACTAAGAAGAATGGAGGACGAATGAGCTGGGTATTGTGTTGTTCAGCATTGGCCAATATCATCTCCTTCTTGGCAATCTCTCCACTATCCTCTTCACTGTTTAGCTCGGAGAGGGTTATTATTTCTACCCCACCAACTTCTCCTGGATGGTGCTAAATGATGGTGCTCTTGTTTCTATAAGTGCCGGAAGAGATACTTATTTCCGAACGATAAGCCATCTTTTGTACAATGTCTCGACGTCGGCTTGGATCAACGATTCCTATGTTGTACTTCCCTTTTAGCCTTCTGAGCATAACGGTGCCGTTCTTGGGCCGATTCTTTCAACAGCCAACGTGACCTGGGAAGCCGAAACTTTGGTTCTCAATGCCGACCTGGACTGCAAACCATTTCCTATGGCGAAAAAAGTAATAGCACATACTAATAACCCTGGTGTCACCAGTGAGGATGATGATTGGGCCAGGCTTAGATCTCAAGACGAATACGAGGTTGTTATGAATGGGTCCTTTATTTCACAATGGGGTGGGGTCAGATGGGGGGAAATTGATTCGGAGGCTACAAACCAAACTCAAATATGCCAAGGAAGGGAGATACTGTTCATAAGCACTGCCTGGCTCGAAGGTTCAAAAGTGTTTTTATCGGATCCTAACATGACATATTTCAGCAGAATATATACTCCAAGCTTTTTTATGGCAAACATTCCAGTCGTTGTCTCAATGTCGGACACCAATACTGAGTTCAAATTCGATAAGAATGAATATCTCCAGAAACGCTCTCATATCCCCAGGAAGCTTCTCAATACTACGAGATTATCGCAAATTGTATTAGCATCAAGCTGGGCTGATTACGTTCCAGTTTCATCAATCCTTTCATCAATCCAAAATTCCTTTTCTGAAACTGGAGGCCCTGGAACTATTTTGGTTGCAATGCATAATTATATCGTAGAGGACATGATGAATGATGGAAACATTGAAAGAAAGGCAGCCAAAATTAAGCAAAGAATCTTTGGGGAGACTCTTCTGACCTACATAACGCGACCTAACACTACTCTCACGAATCTAGCCATGACCCCAGGGAGGGCAACATATGTGGACATGAGAATCGTGGTTCAGTCTGGGGTTGCAATTGCGCTCTCAGTGCTCCTTTCCTTTTGTTTCTGTTTGATAGCCGTCGTGTGTATATGGACTGGACTGTCGCGTAGGCCACTAAACCTGCATAAAGACCCATCTACTACAATGGGGGCTGCTTCTCTTATCGCAATGGAAACGAACGCTCGCCTGGCTTTTAGAAAATTGAATCGGGTGGCAAAGGTAGACATAGCGCACAAGCTGGGGCAAAATTTGTATTTCACCACCCAGGGGGCACTTCATGAAGCTTCTACGAATGAGATATGCCTAGGTATAGTCACTTTGGCTTTTATACCACTGTTTGTACCTTACTAATTGATGGAGGTAGAAAATGAACTCCTTACATCAACATCATCATCTACACTAGATAAGAGACCTCTAGTTCTTCGAAGTAGAACGCTCTCTGCTCTAGCCTTGTGTCTCATATCTCTTCTTACAACCGTTTTATTCCTTCATATTTATGCAGGACGCTCAAAATTATAGCAATCTGCATTCACATATCATACCGATGTAATCATCTCGAATGGAAGAAATTTCGTCGTAGCTCCATTTTCTATCATACCAACGTTACTTGCCGTTGGGGTTAGTCTTTGGTGGAATGCTATTGATACCAGCCTTCGAACACTTCAACCCTACATCTCCATGTATAAGTCCTCAACTTCAATCTCCCATGGTGCAAACCTATCCTATCAGACAAGCTATTGGGCCTTTGCGGCATATAAAGCGAGAAAGAATAGACATTGGCTCCTTTTTTTGATTACTGTTGATACAACATTAACGCAGATATGTATGCCCTCTTCGCAAGCACTCCAACAAAGTAAATCCTTCTTACTTACCTTTCGCACAGTCACTGTTTCTATGGCTACTTTATTCCAACCCAGATCTGGGAACTTGAAATATGACTTAATTCTAAATCGGAACTTAGAAATGCGTCAGGTTCCCTATGTAGCCAATTATGGCAGTGACGATTTTGCGGTTCTTTCTTTCGGGACACTTCTCACAAATACTATAATGAACAGCTCCTGGATCCATACTGCAACGACTCAAGCCACTCTGAACGGGTCTGAACCTGCTTGGAGCCGTAGTGTATGGAGCTTCATCCCGCTAAATATATCAAATATAATAAACGCTAGCGATAAGCGAAAACATCTAGGCCCCCAAGCCAATATCTCCTTCACGACGCCCGCTGTTCGAGGTCGACCTGAGTGTTCCCCCTACACTGATTTTGGAAATATCTCCACTTGGCTGAGAACAAAGGACCTAAGCAATGCCTCTATCTGGAAGGTGTTAGAAAATCCTAAGGGTCTATCATTGGGGTACGAGCTTGGCGGTCAACCTGATTTTAGATTTTCCAGGAGCTTCATTGGCCAGTCCACGATGATGTATCAACCAGACCTATCCAAGTCACACGAATGGAACACGTTATACAACACATCCATATTCGCAAATCCTCGACGAATTACATGTTGCATAAATGGGTCATTTAATAGACCCGGAACCGCTACTATTGGTTATTGGTCGGTTAATGATCCTACGGCTTATCCGTATGGATCAGAACATTGGCCGATCAACTTCACAGTCGAATGGATATTTGAACCAAGCTTAGCAACATATCATAGTCATGGAAACGCGGATAAATATTTCAAACCCAATAAATATGAGCATCTGGTTTTCACCGAAGTTCCATCTATCCAGGCACTTAATTGTATGCCAAAGTTTGAGACTGCAGCTAGTTACATCACCGTCAATGCATATTCTCACCAGGTTGTCTCTTTTGAGATATTAGAAAATCTAATAACGATCAACCAAAGTTGTATCAAGCACGACGGAGTATGGGTCAGCCATTCGGGGCGATTCACTTTATCCAAGACCATAAGGTAAGCAATGAATCTCTAGTATAAGATGCGCATTTTAATCAAACGACGGGAATACCACGTTCGCTAACGGCAATTACTTTTCATAGTTACGAGGTTCTTTTCCTAGCCTCCTTACTTGGAGCTTCTGATATCGGTGGCGTCTGGTATATAACATCGGAGTTACCGTCCGTAGAACCCTTGGATGAACACACTTTCGCTATCCGCGGCCATGAAAATGGACTGAATATGGATTTCATGACATATTCCATGTACGCCATGGCCTATAAAAATCCGAACACCATGCTGGATCCCAAAACTTTAATCACTCTTGCCCAAAAAGCCTTTCAGATCTATTTTCAACATTTTGCTTCTACCCATGTCTCACTTGAAGATGGTGGTTGGGCATATCAACGAATTGGTACCCGTTTGCCCCAGAATTTATTCCCAGACTTAGCGCCAGTGAACGAACAATATCCAATGTCATACACCAATCACACCGCAGTCGCAACGGTATCCGTGGAAATCGAAACCTTACGAACCAATCCTATAGCGATCTGGATTTCGATTAGCATTATCACCTTGTTGCTACTTACTACACTAGTTCTTATATCTTTAATCCGAAATGTAGAATCACTAGCTGACATTCTAGTGCTGGTAGCAAGCAGTGATCATCTCCTTAATTTGATTCGTGAAAGGGGTATCGAAGACCTAGAAAAAGATGAGGAAGTCCTCACTCGCCTAGGCTCGTTTAAGAATGCCGACGGAGAAATCAAATGGGGAATTGAGATATATGGGGATGAGCATGGGGTAGAGTGGGTAGAAGAGCAGGGTAGGACAGACCAAGCCCCGGACGACGGAACTGAAACGACAGCTATAAGCGACGAACCGGGCACTACTATGGATGTTACGATTGATTCTAGTGAAAGCATTCCTGAATTGAGCCAGCTAGAAAGTTCATTGGTAGGGTCAAAACCTCCTCAACATCGTGAATGGAGTTTCTTAGGGTCCGCGTCCGATTCTCTCGAGGAGTTAATTGCCAGATATTTCGCAGAATAAACTAAAAGAAGGATTCTAGGAATCTCGATAAATATCCTCTATTTGTTTCGGGGGAAGTGAAGATTAGGATCGCTGCCGTCAAACAAAGGGTTCTCGCATGGCAACGATGAAGGTGAAGACAGATGTCGTCTTTTCTTCGCAGGTGTAACTGACGACTTTTTTAACTTGCTTCCTTTCGAGATTTTGTCATTGTAATTACGTGCCTAAATGTTAACGAGCTCGTCACAAAGTTAGTATAGGATGCTGAGTGAGCCGCTAAGTCTGCATGTCACTCATTTGGGCACATCAACCGCCATCCCGATGTTACTAATGATTTTCGGTGGCAGCGGACGGGATGAATAAGCCGGGTTCTAGGCGATTTGAGGTTACAAGTTCAGCTGCTATAAACGGAGCATACCTTATTGAGTTCCTATGAGAATATCCTTGATGTATTCTACTATATTCGATTCCAACCTTTCTTCGTAGCATTGATAGCGCATAGTTAGGACCTATTTATTTTTAGCGTATACCCGTACCTTCTTACATATAGGGTGCTATTTCATACTCATAATTCATGATTTAGAATCAAAGTCTCATCATCTAGCTTCAGAATTTCACCGTAGGTATTACGAACTAACAAGTTTCTTGGCAGTGATTGCACGACCAAAGGCTGTTGGGTTCGCTAGAATTTCCGCCAAACCTTTCCAATGGCGCTAGGATTTCCGGACCCTAGTAACTTAAGGTAAGGGAATGAGTTTCCGAGTATGTATTTCCTTGGATTCACAGTTAAATAGTATCTTTGTCGCTTTCGCCGCCGTCGCCATATGGTCGAGTCTTCCCCTGACTATACGATTGCTGACGACGCTCAAACGTCGGTCGGGAGTTTACTTCTGGGCTATCATCGTTACCTCCTGGGGCCTCTCCATTCGACAAATTGGATACGTGCTTCAATTTCTCGTACCATCATGTCCATGGATTCTGAGTAATATTGTTGCGCAATGCGGATGGGTTGCAATGGTATCCGGCTTTTCGGTCGTGCTTTACTCTCGATTGAACATCATTCTGGAAAACCATAAGCTCCGTCGGACTATTCTTGGAATGATAATTGGAAATGGGATCATATTTCACACATGCATGATCACTCTTTCCGTTGGCATAGCTGCGAAGAATAAAGGTGACCGCCATTCAAGAGCCCAAGTACTATCTTGGAGTCGGGTCTTTAAACCCATGGAGAGAGTTCAAATCGTGGTTTTCTCTGCACAGGAGACGGCAATATCGTTTTTCTATGTCCGCGCTGCCTACCAGTATCTCAAGAGCCGCTTTGCAGAACGAGGAAAGACCCAGAGTGCAATGTTCCTGCTATTGGCCGTTCAGGTCATTATCGTTGCTATCGATATTACCCTCATTGTTATCGATTTCGCTGGGTTACTTCAACTGAAGCTTTTCATTCACTCTTTCGTCTACTCTGCCAAGCTAGAGCTAGAGTTCGTGGTCTTAAATCAACTCGTCGAGCTTTCCAAGCTTGGTATACCTGGGGTCACGATATCGTCTTCCAATCCGCCTAGACCAGAGAGAGGAGACCATGTACATGGTAGAAACTCTTTCCCACACCTTCAAGAATTGTCACCACCCGAGTCGCCAGATCCCAGTGCTCCGAATAGACTATGTGAGAACTCGACTACGAAAGAGCCTATCGGAATTGTATGACGTTGTGAATTTAGGGACGAATAATGAGAAATGCATCCAGAATCCACCAGGAGTCATTGAGGAAAGACCCTATGTAGCCATGCTTCAGTTTTTATCTTATTTTATATATACCATATGTACATATTTCTTCGAGGACCGCATTTGAGTCCAAAATATTCACGCTTGGTCCAACCTTTCATAACCAAGCCTCCTCCTAGGATGGAAATTCCTCAGAGAGTGCCTTCGCAAAAGCAGCCACAACATCATGCTCATGCATCCAAGATGTATCCTGCCTATTCTTCATACGCGCTCTCAGCTCGTCATCCGTTTCCAAATTTTTGGATCTTGCAACTTTCTTCTTGTTCGCATTATGAACTATCTTTAGGAGTCGATCTGTATGAGCTTTTCGTGTACGCTCGTACAATCTCAGAGCTTGCGCAATTTCCGCATCAGATGGTAATTCAGTGGCTGTTTTTGGGAAAACTTGGAGAATAGAAGCTGCGAATGCCCATGCATCATCCAGTGCAAGACTACCGCCAGCTGCAAAAGCCCCACCATGGGCATGTGCCGCATCGCCGACGAGTGTGGCTCTTCCATTCCCAAAGACCCAAGTTCCGAGTCCATCGCCTGACGCATTTGAATATGCTTTTATGTACGGAATCGCATCGATAATCGCGCGTGTTAAAGAACTCCAATCCTTGTAATACTCCCGTAGAATATTGACGTCGGCATCAGCATCCCAAGTGAAGTCTTTATATGGAGTGTCGGGATCATTTGGGTCACATTGATCTGACGCAGCAACCGTGAAGAGATCATTACCAAGCTTCGAAATCAATAGAGTCCGCTCCGGGCCCCAATAATTACACGCTTCATCTGGGAGATCGGGGATGTGAGCAACGTGAGAGATGGGAAACACCGAGCGGAATGCGATCCAACCGGTCCATTTGGTGCCTGAGGTAGGGACGAAAAATCTACGGACTGGAGAGTGAATGCCATCGGCGCCCAAAAGGATATCAGCCTTGACGATAGAATTATCTGTGAATGTGATTTCAAGCTCTTTGGTCACGTCGTTGAAATCAACGGATTGGAAAGATTTTGATAAGTGGAGTGTAGTTGGGTCTATGTGCTGAACAAGAGCTTGTTGTAAGTGAGCTCGGTAGAATCGCGCGGTTCGATGCTGGTAGTCCACATGACCAACATGAGCATCAACTGACACTACTTCGTCGGTTTGATAATGTCTATACCAATAGTTGGAAACTTTTCCTTCGAATGTCTATACTTGAACTTACTTAAAGATCATCGGTAGCCCCGATTTGTTACGAATAGCAATAGAATCATCTAGTGCATTAACGACCCCTAGTCTATCCAACGTTCTCATACCATTGGGTCCAATGGTAATAGCCGCACCAATCTCTCGCAATTGAGTGGCTCGCTCGTATATGTGTACATCGATGGCGGGATTGTCTTTAAGTGCAATAGCTGCTGCGAGTCCTGAAATCCCAGCGCCGATGATGGCAACTCTAAGACGCGGCATGCTTTTCATGATAAGGTTCGAGGTAAGTTGGTATCAAAGATGAGTGTGAATGCGCGCCCGACGTGTAACGTATCGGTATCGAATTGATACCCTTGCTGATGATGAAACGAAGATGCGAAATGACGAGATATAATTTTTATCGTATGTTGAAGTTGGGGCTACTTGGATATTTATCCGTTGATGATATAATATATCCTATACGATATGATGGTAATTGCCTAAATTTGATTGATGCCCCGCCACCTTTGCCACCTCTTCCAGAATTCTCACTAACCCCCGCCACACGCAAACAACTGCTATTCTGGAATTGCCTAGCTGAACAGGTAGATAAACGGCTCTCATCCACTCACACACTCATCTGTGAGATATTCCGCTTTGAATATTTCATGTAAAACCTAATTATTAGTTTCTAATGGGCACGATATTAATATAGGGACCTCCACGCATGTAATATCACGTTTTCCTCCAGCAAGGATACTACCAGACCGCAGCGTTCCAAGGGGACACAGCTGGTGAAGGAGCCATGCTCGGATATAAACCCATGATTGGAACTTTCGAGGTCACTAAAATCATCGGTTCAAAGGCTTTCATTAAACTACCTAACTGCATGTCCATTATGGAATTTCCGCAGCACGAAGTATCAAAATTCCTTTATAGCGAAGAGGCAAAAGCCAACTCGTAAGTAAATCCAATGGTCATCTTCGTGTGCTCAACGATGTGCTTGTAGTTCACGGTGCTTAAGGTATCCTGAGTAGTGTGGATGTAGTCGCTAGTATATTCCATTGCTGCCTCGATAACGAAAGCAGATGGATATCCAGCCTTAGAAGCAGAAGCATGGTCTGAGCAAGCATAACCGCACTTGGTGTTGACGTATGGAATAGCGCAGTACTAAGTATCATTGTAAGCCAAGGTTCTACTGGGGAAAGAGAAGGGACTTACGGCGGTGATGACTTTCTTGATGAAGTCACTCAGGCCAGTGTCGACATAGTCGGTTATAACACCAACACTCTCCTTTGCTCCTGCGTTAAGAGTGCCTTGCACGTAGCCAGTCATATCTTGTTGCAACATTGCTTTGACATCCTTCTTGGCGCTAGCATAGCTCTGGAAGATGTCTTGACTACCAAGTAAACCACCCTCTTCGGCAGAATACCAGTGAAATTCGATGGTGTTGGGAGCCTGACCACTTGCGATGGTAGGGTCTGTTAGAAGTACGCGCAACGCTTCCAAGATAGTCATGGTCCCACTTCCATCATCATCAGCTCCGGGTGCTCGGCCAGAACTAGGATTGTTGAGGTTGATACTATCCTGGTGTGCTCCTATGACAATGATCTTGCTGCTCTTTCCGGGGATTGTGGCAATAACACTAGATTGGGTCCATGAGTGTGCGAAGGCCTTGGCAGATGCTCCAGTGGCTCCAGATGACTTGATGACGGCCTGTACTTGAGAAAGAAGCCACTCTGATGATTGCTTCCCGTAACTGGACTTGTAGTACCGATTCTGGTAGTTCGAAAATGTTTCCAAGTTAGACTGTATATTTGTCTGGCTGATTTTCGATAGTAGCGGAGTGACGCTAGATTGTTTGGAGACGCTAGATGGGAAGACAACGGCGGCTCTTGGTTTGACTGCAGCGGTATGGAATTCCGCGAAGTCGGTGATATCCATGAAATTTTTGCCTTCCTGCAACATCACTTAGCCATACGAATATTTTTGGTATATCAAGATGAAGGTGTTTCCGAAACCATGGACTCAAAGTTCTTTGAAAGATGTTCGGTCGGGCATATCGTCACGTGGAAGGAACTTACTGCTTTGAGGGCCCATTTCTCGGCCTCCGTTACTTGTTTCGTAACACCCGGTTCAAACTCAACGGTATAAAGTTGCTCGGCTGCGTCCCTTTTAGGAATACTCAAGGCAACCGTTGAAGCCGTCAAAGCCGCGAAGACAGTAGTGAACTTCATTCTGAAAGCTGTATTTTGGCAATTGGAAGAAGAGCGCGAAGTTTGATTTTGCTTGGGAGGCCCGATCTTTATGTTCGCTCACACCACAAAGGAGGTGGACTATGAAGACCGCTTCAAGTTCGTTTGCCGAAGTCACGGTATAGCAGTGGACCTTCCTATATAGTATGAATACGGTTATTGGAGGCTGTCTTTGATAATAGGATTGTGACACTACCCATATGAGGAAGATCGTAAAGGGAAAATTGGGAACAGCTTGGCATAAATGTCTTGTCGGTTTCCTTAACAATCAATAAGCATTCGGTATGACCAATAGGCCAAGAAATCTTCATTTACCCAAGTTGCATCCCCGCATGATTACTGGATGGTAGAGATAAGAATGTAATATACTAGAATTAGGTTAGTGGGTCGTTGATCTCTCAGCTGCCTAATCAGGTATGGTCTTAATCATATAGGTTCAGGGATGATGGAACAACAAACGTCTTTAAACGGCCCGGGCCGCAAACTTGATTCCGATAGAAGAAGAGCTTTAAAGTTCGTAAATCTATCTCTTTTTAGAATCAATACGCTCTTATCTATATAATCACGCAATGCTGCAAAGCGCTTGCATATTGCAAAAATAACGACCAATCAACTAGAGAAACTTAGGTTTTCGAATTCCTCACATCTAGAGTTTAGCCAGGCTCCTGCCATTTACAGTTATATCATCACTATTATAGCTAAATCCCTCTTCACGTTACGGTATGCATCATCGATATGACCATGAGTTCCACCATCGAGCTTGGGCATTCGGTTTTGGGAGGACGAGAATGAACTTTCATGGTCAATGATTTACGATACAAACTCGAACTTTTAGGTGATAAACTATATCAGCATATACACTGAAGCAAAAAAATCACCTAAGTACTTTTAGTGTGTCAACCGCTGGCAGTAAGCTCAACATTCTACCCTACTTCCCCTTCCCTAATAAGCGTACCAACAGGCTTCTCCCAGTTTGATCGATTTACTAGCCATTTCGTGATATGTTCAAGACCCACTGCGATATTCTTATATCCCTCTTCATCGAACCCATAACCTCTCAATTGCAAGATTATTGTATCCAGCTCGGGCCCTCCTATTCCGGCATTGATTGACATGCCGAAGTGAGGCCTCACAACTGCCCTTAAAAGGGTGAAGTTGGCGTACGGATCAGAAATCAAAGCACTCATACCGGGAACCCAGTTGAATAGCTGTGCTTGAGAAATTTGAGTGATGAGATGACCAGAGGGCCCTAGAGCGGCAATTATTTCACGCAGTGGAGCACTGGCATATTTGGTGAGATCCCTTTGATCTTCCTTCATGCGGCTCAGGAAATCCAAGACGGTTTCCTCAGGCCTGATCTCAACCATATTGATCACTGATTGAATAGTAGGTCCGGAGACATCGGTGGCCTCATGTTGGGCCATTCCCTCCATGGCCTTTGGTAGGAATGGAAAGGTTGTGCGTGCAGCCTCAACATTCGAGAAGATTGCATGACTGTGTCCTGTCTTCTGAATGTTTAAAAGTGCAAGGGCTGCCTTTACCACAATTGCTGCACTCAAATGACGATATCTCTTCTTCAAGGTAAGAATATCCGGCGCCCGAAAGCCGTGTAGCACCGCGTCCTCGCCCTTCGGCTCCTTTGAAATGTAACCGTTTTTTGGTGGCAAGGTCTCGGGGAAAATTGCTCGTTTGTGAGCGTCCAAATTTTTGAGTCGTTTGACGTGCCACTTGACAGCTGATCTGGCCTCTGGTGAAGAGCGGAGATTGAAATACCAATCAGCCCAGATCTTGTAGTCGGTGTGATTTTGGAGATTCCCAGATCCACCAAGGGCTTGCTCCAAATCGTCACTGAATATTTGAGCCATGGATGCATCCATAACAGCATGGTTTGCGTTAACGACCACAGCTATTCGGCCTGACTCTTTTACATGGTATAGGAGAGCTCGGTATAACGGTCCCGGAAGGCTGGCATGATCAGGATAAGGGTAATTGAGAGCTATGTCTTTAGCCTCTTGCAACGTTTCAAGACTCCCTTCATCTTGTATGATCAAATCGAACAGTTTCTTATTCTGCCGTATTGCTATGTGAAAAGCGTCGTTTGACCCCAGCAAGTTCTTGTCTCGTACCAAGAAGGATGCTAGGATTCGGTTGTTTGCCAGCATGGTCTCCAATGCCTTACGAACTTCCTATTTCTCGTCAGTGTCATAACATTGATAGATACTGTTATGCTCACATTTTTATCAGTCTTCTTAGTCAATATAGATGACTGGAAATTCCAGGTCTGCATCAGTTCTGCCTCCATCATGACATTCGCAAAGTCATATGCGGGAATTACATCTTCAACATCACTCCACTCGAATCTATATGGAGAAATGGTCTCCATGACTAATTTCTTCGTCGAATCCAGCAAGTCAGGGTAATTGGTCAAGTGGGCCATATCATCAAGGCCCGGAGGCCCTTCCCGTGTCATCTGTATCATGCTGTCTTTTCGATCTCTGACTGAAGTGTGTTCCAAGGTTTCAACCTGCCCCGCAATCGTACTAGCATTTGCCATCTCAGTCAAGGCCAAAAACCTTCCAGTCTCTCGCATGATTTTATCACGCACTCTCATGATCGTAATACTATCGGCGAAATCCTGGATGGGTGTTTTCAGTGACAGATTGGAAGGATTCACACCGATAACTCCAGCCCATATCTCCCTCAAAACCTCGGCAAGAGGTTTCGTTTTGGCTTTGTTGATTGAATCTTTCTCCTCTCGATATGCTTTGACTAATGCTTTCAATTTGGTTTTCTGAATCTTTCCGGCCATTGTGAGGGGGTATTCAGAGATCCCTAGCTCTTCCAGTGAGATAATCTCATCGAGAGCATACATTGATCCCATTCTCTTTAAGACGGTGTTCTGAATTTCCTCGGTTGATTCTGTAGTTGTAGCTCCATTGATAATGGCGACTGGAACTTCACCAGCAATCGTATCTAGAGCACCCACGATTTGGGGATCGAGTGCGGCCAAGGAAGCAGTCTTGCGGAGTACTGCCTCAATTGCAGAAGGGGATATATTTTCACCACCTCGAATGATCATATCCTTGTATCGTCCGGTAATGAAAATGCGGTCTTGGTGATCCATCCTACCCTGGTCGCCAGTCACGAACCACCTGCGACCATCGGTATCCTCGTAAAAATCATCCTTTCCTACATCTCCGAGATAAGGCCCCAACATCCATCCGCTGGCATGTAGTTCACCCAAGGTATTTCGGGAGACAGGAGTTCGGGACCCAGGAGCACAAATTCGTATATTATTGCTTTTCAAGACCCAGCCTACTGAAACTTCTTCGCCATCGATCAGTGTGGCAGGATCATTTTGGGCACCAGACATGAGTACAACGCCCTCGGTCATTCCGTACAAGTTTTCGATTCGCGTAGACCCAAGAGTTTCTACACAAGCGTGTAAGACCTCTGGCGATGTAAGGGCACCACCTAGTGAAACTACCTCCAGGTGCTTCGGCCTTCGTCCACTGATAGATGTTACATCCACAAGAGCATGTACCATGGTTGGTACGAGAATTGTATGAGTGATTTCCTCGCGAACTAGTGTATCCAACATGACTTCCGGAGAAAAAGCAGCTCCGGGAAATACGACAGCAGCTCCGTTGGTATGGCTCATGGTGAGAGAAAAATAAGCCATGGCATGATTGTTTGGTACAACCAAGCAAAATATACATCCAGGTCTGAGTCTACCCTCTTGTTGATTGCGGCATTCCACAGCTAAGCTGAACATGGGATGAGCCTTGCGGCATCCTTTGGGCACTGAGGTAGTCCCGCTAGTGAAAAAGATCAAGTCATCGGTACCTCCTGATACAGTTTCTTGGGCTCTGGTGCATGGTTCCACTATCGAGCTTTCGAACGGGATCCATTTATCCGTTGTTCCCTGTGGTTCTGCCACAATTTTAATCGCCTCTCTAGCTGCTGCTAGGTCGTCAATTACCCTCGCCGAATCGACGTTCAAGGCAACGATAACGGGTTTCTTTCCCGGGGTAGCCTCAAGCGCGGTATCCATCATATGAGCAACCTCTTCTCGATTCGTCAGATTGTGTGGGTTAATGGGTACAAGCACGCAACCAAGTTCATCTACGGACCATGTTGCAAGAACATGCTCAGCACTATTTTGCAGAAAAGTAATTACGGGCATCCCTTTTTCAACTCCTATACTCTTCAATGCTTCTGTAAGGCGTGAAATCGCTTTTCTCAAGTCTTGAAAGTTCCATCGCAGATAGGGGTTCCGGAGGTATGTATCATCATCGAAGGCCTGGTTCGGAATACCAAATAGATTTGCTGGCTGATGTACACATACGAGGGCGAGATGGCTCGGACACTCTTCGACAGTGTGGAGGAATGACTCCCATAGAGATGGAATATTTTCCGGTAGAGGGCTACCAAATGATTCACTAAGTTTGGACATTCTGAAAAATATGGTTCATCGACATCGCCAAAGCACAGAATTCTTTCCTATTTATCTACCTCAATGTAGGCATCGCTAAGAGCTGTAAATTTCTTTACCTTGGTACGACGCTGAGGTTTAGAAACGCTAGGTTAGTTCTTACAAACATCGTAATCACTAGCCAAATACCGTTTTAACAAGAGTAACCATGTTTTATGTATGATCCCAAATAGCGCGTAAGCACGAACATCATGACCAACGTCATGATTCAATTACAGTGTCCCGGAGGTCTATCCAATTCACTTGGTAGGGTCAATTGAATTTATATATATCCCAAAGAGCCTACTTTAGTGATCGCATACCGCATGTCGCATACCGCACATTTCATTCTATCAGTGACCCATCCAGCATCACCGCATCAAGGTGGAGCTGGAGTGCCCGGATTGTCACGGATGAGGTAGTTCGTTCAATTCGTTGATATTTATTCATAGTACCAATTCACGTGTATGCCTCTATCATTGAAGCGCTGATATATATTCTACTTTAACCACCTTGGACCCCTTTACGTAAGAAATCAACCCGTGATCGGTTATTAATGCCCATGACTTCCCTAAACCTTATAATACCTAGTAAATCTATGAAGTTCTTTAGGAGAGGTAAGATGCAACTAATGATATCACAACAAAGGAAAGTTTACAGAAGAAAGCAAGCACGTGACTAATCACGTGCGCGATGTTCAGCTATACCTAGGTATCTGCCCAATGAATAGGAGAAAAGCGGGGCAATCACAAGTCCCATGTCAGAAGCTATCTACAAAGAAGCCCCGTGAGCGGCGCTGCCCTAGTTTAACCAACATTTAGTACGTTGAATGATTGGGATGCTGAATCCTGCGTTCTCTTCTCCAAAGGGAAAATATGGTACTACCCTGAAATTCCCTTGAAGAAAATCCCTAGATGCAATCAACCACAAGGAGTTGGAAAAGCGTTATTATTTAATCCACACTTCACTCCATGGAGGCTTTGGTGAACTGAATTGACCTTTCCTGCGTAGTTCATAAAGTGGGAGGAGGCCTCCTTGTTTCACGTTTTTCACTGCCACATACCTCATGAATACAGAAGGGGTATGTCGAAAGACCATTCAAATATGGTGGCGATTCTTGACCTAACCGTTTTCCATGTGCATTTCTATATGAGATATTAGATCCTCCTTGGGTACGTTTCAATGTTTCGTTTATCCATACTAAAGATCTCATATTAATCTCTTTAGATTGGTCACAACTCTTCGCAATACTAGATTTCCAACCAAGCTTTTCCGGACGCACTCAATCACGGCGATAATCATACAAGTGGACTTGCATCCGGGGCGGGATGGGGGGGAAGTTGGATATAGTGAGTGCCATGGCTATTTGACCTTTCTAAGCCATCTTCGTTCTAATCTTCTCAATAGCTCAGCGAATGCTCATAGATACGGATGATGCAGCTAAAGCGATCTATATGTTAGATGCTCTGGGTCAGTCAGCTGCACCTAGCAAAATGCTCGCATACTTTCCCTCTACCAGCGGATACCTCTTGGCGTGCCCTGGTCAAAGAACCTTCAGTCCAAGGCACATCGAAACGCCCTATTATGTTGCCTTCAGCATCTACAAGATGATGGTACCTTTGCCACCATAGAGCGCATCACAACATAGTTATAAGACTGGTGGGGCAATAACATATGCGACAACCTGTACGAACCCATTTCTCGCTTTTTCATTACACACAACACTACCAACGCAAGAGCACACGCCTTCAGGAACCCCTGTTTCATCACACTGAAAATGCTTTTCTAGTTCCATCTAACTTGGATATCTTGGGATTCTACAATAAACGCCTCGTACGTTATTTCTCTATAATCTCGCAGAGAGTATATTTTCGCCTTCTTCAAGTATTGCCTGAGATATTTCTGCCATAGTAGTATAATCTAAAACTCAGTTACACTGCCATGCTCTAGATTGCTGAAGCAAAAGAATTCTAGTAATTTTCACCGACTGCCAGTCGTCCTCATGCGAGATCGAACACTCTCTCACAACTCATCTTTACAAGCTTTCACTGAAAAGCCCACTGCTAAGGTCATAGCACACAAGTTGCTTACGTGCATCGTCCTGCGCTACCATGACAGGCTGGGGATCTTGTATTCCGGATTACCCCCTAATCGATATCTTGAGACCCATTTTAGCATATGGATTGGGGGCGATGGTTCCGTTATCTTTGACGCTCCTGCCTTGACGAAAAAGAATGAAGGCTGCCATTTCTCACATTTCATACTTTACTACTCCATCAATAACCCTTTACGCTTCTATCACGACATCCAAGCCCCTATTTTTCAGAAATGGCTCAGATACCTTCCACAAATTCACTTGGAATTACAATCATCGTCGTAAGCAGCGTAGCCGGTCTACTAGCTGTCATTGCCGTACTTTTACGGGTCTGGGCTCGCTGGATTAAAGGTATTGCCTTGGATGTAAGCGATTGGACCTGTGTTCTCGGACTAGTACGTATATTTACTGAGAAATTTCTGAATTACGCTCATCGTTTTTCCAGGTGGTGTCGATTGCATTACTCGGATTGACAATCAATAGTACGTACACAGGTACATTGGGTCTCATTGTTTCCAGAAATTAATACAATTGTATCTGTGGTCCAGGGGCTTGGCTTCCCTATGAAGCAGGTTTCAAACACACAGATGCGGCAGCTTACAAAAGTAATAACACATACATTTGTTTCCCAATACCTTCCGTCAAATACTAATCATACGCATAGGGATTGATCCTCCACGTATTTCTTTGGGCGGCCAGTACCACCGTTGTACGAATATCCATACTCCTTTTCTATATTCGAATATTCTATGTCCTCATCTTCAGGTTGCTCTGCTGGGCATTTCTCATCGAAAACGTAGCCTGTGGTATTATAACTTGCATCACTGCGGCGTTGATCTATCGGCCATTTACGTACAACTGGGATAAGTCCATTAACGGCCATTGTGACAACTAAAAGAGGTTTTATGTATGGATGGCCATTCAAAATATGGCTTCAGATGTGATCACCGTCATCATGCCAATGCTAATCCTTTGGCGACTTAGACTACCGTGGTCAAAAGAGAATCCGCTGATTCTAATATTTAGATTAGGTTTAGGGTAAGCACGCAGTATTAATATCGCGTTCCCAACCATTCACTTAACTTGACTACAATAGGATATGTGTTGTAACGCTAGTTCGGATCACTGAAGTCGCACGAGCAGATCCCGAGAAGATGTCTTTCTATTATGCATCCGTTAGCTTACTTGCGCTTCTTGAATCTCTACTCGGAATTGTTAATTGTAGCCTCCCATTGATGGGTCCTATCATGCAAAAGGTCATTGGCATCTTCAAGAAAAATTCACAGCCACAAAATGACTCAAACCCTTCACCATTTCAGTCCGGTGGATCTAAACGAAAACGGAGAAACCCTTACGACCCCTATCCTCTAGACAGTATACATACTAAGACAGGAAATTTACCTCAGTTGCAGATCGAAATGGCAATCTTGACGATGGTGAATCCATGTCTGGCTTGGTTCAAGACGAGCAAGGGAAAAATGCAATTCTAGTAAAAAAGGACTGGAAAATTGTATGTGGCGATCGAATCCCGTCACTTGGGGGTGTTGAAACCAAATAACTCTACAAATGGAATCAGCGCGGTGCGTGGTCCACATCAACTCGATTGTATATCATTGGACGTATTATTTATTCTCTTTGTAGATTATAAAATGTAAAATTGTACTTAGGCATCACTTGAAGCTTCGTTATTTGTTTTCAATATCAAACATGAATGAACATCATCTCTAATCGTGACACTATGACCTACCGCCCACGATGTATTCCCCATAGAGGCGGAACTTACGTAATTTGAGATGACTATTGAGACACTAGGTTTGCTATTTTCTTTATAGCTATTATGAGTGGTTAAAATCTATACTGGACAGCAAAGAGATCCTGTAAAAGTCGAACTACCTCGTCGGTGTTCATGCTGTGTTTAAGGCTGAGACTCACGCAATGTAGCACAGCACCTAATACTATTAGTCATCGCCAAACACCAATGGTAGTATAAGAGTTAGACGTATAGAAAATTGCGTTGGGCGGGCAAGCCAAACACCCAAGAGCTTTAGGGCGGGCCATGCTCGGGTTCCGAAAACAAGGCAAAATAAATTAAAAGCCATGAGGTGGTCTGAAACGATCGGCCAGGCAAATTGAAGAACTAATAAGATGCGACGGTATTGGTGGAGTAGTCTAGTTGGCCAGTGGAGAGAATGTGTCGTACAGCACCAACATACGCCCTGCATTCCCCTCTACACTAAACGATGATTGAGTACAGATATTTCTGAAGTTGCTCAACTAGACTAACGAAGATGTTTCAGGACAGTGATACAGGCCTGGTGCAGTGTTGGACGTATGCTGCAAACGGACAGACTCGTCGATTCTTATTGGAGACGGCCTGTACATCAGCCTATCACTAGAAGGTGACGAGGCAACTAAGGCGGGGGCTACTTTGCGATTCACAGCGCAGTACAGCTCCCTCGCAATCTAACATTCAAAGCAAATCCCATTCCTGCTTGGAAAGTCTACACATGAGTATTCCTTTTCACGAAATGTCAAAAGAATGATAATATATTCTTCAATCCAGTATATTTCACACTTCATGGGGCAATAAATCATCTAGTTATTAGGTTGGATTATTTTGCAAGATATTTTGGAGCTATTTTCCCAGTACATATTCTTAGGAATCACCCTTCAACTCAGCAGCGACAGCTTGGTATGAACCCTTCGCAATATCCTCAAGCACACCAATCTCCTTCGGTTGCCATCCCAATTCCTTCACAGCACGAGCATTTGACGCACGATTTGGTGCGCTCAAGAACTTGGCCGCAAATGCACCAGCCCCAACACTAGCCTCCTCAAATGACTGCACAACCAAAGGAAGATCCAGGGCAGATGCTATTGCCTCCGCCACTTGCCGATGCGTCACCTCCGTAGATGATGTCGCATTAAAGACATCTCCAGACTTCGCCTTCTCAGCGACAAGAAGATACAATCTGGCAGCATCATCGACATGAACAACCGATGTACAAGCCGTTTTCTCACCAACGCAAAGAGATCGGCCACTGGCTTTGGCCATCTGCATGAAAAGTCGAATGCCACTGCCTCCTCGGCCGTAAACGAACGGAGCCAGACGCACTACGCGAACATTCACCCCTTCCTTGATCAAGCTCAACGCGTGCTGTTCACATTGAATTCGACCATTGAGTGGGTTAAGATCAATTGGGGAGGATTCATCGGTTTCGGCGCCGTTGGGATCGGGGCCAACGACTAGCGTTCCGGAGGTAATGACGAGAGGTTTCGAAGTACCCTTCAAAGGCTCCGCCAACGCACTAACAGCTGCTGCATCGATCTTGACAACATTGCTGTAGTCTTGAGTGAGGTCAAGTGCCCACGGGTCGGCGAGATTGATGACAATATCAGCCTTAGCGCTTTCCTGGCTAAGGACATCGAGGGAGAAAAGGTCCCCGCGGACAGGTACGGCTCCAAGATCTTTGATCTTTGCATCGCTGGTTTCTGATCTCGATAGACTGGTTACATGATATCCCTGGGCAATGGCGAATCTGGTTATCGATGACCCAACGTAGCCACTGGCGCCGGTCATGAAGATTTTCTTTCCTGGGGTAGACATGGTTGGAAGGTGGGTTAGGGGAGATAACAAGGATTGATATCTTATAGTGAAATGATGTTGGTCTGAAATAGTTGGATGATAGAAGAGCAGGGTATCGATGAGAATGGTGATTCTGAAAACTGGGCAGAAAAGACGATAGATATAAATTTTGAGTACGTATTACATCAAATTACATGATTCGGAACGGAGATAAAGAATCTATCCTAGTGAAGTCGGAGTTACACGCTTCTAAGGTATTTCCATCCATTCATCAAGGCAATGGTCTGTGAATGGATCCGACACTACATGAGCATTTCGTTGCCCTAACTTCGTGTCGTATATATTCCTATCAAAACCGACGGTTCATGATGGCGATAAACGGAATTAATATTCATGCTCCACTCGAATTCCGGATCAAGGCTTTCAAAATTGACGGTATCCATCCACCTATTTTTAATGGATTTTCGGATCCGGTTAGAACTACCCCAGCTCGTATAGAAACTCGCCACACTAACCCTGCGTCGTATAGAACACCAAACGCTAGTAAGCCTGGGACTACTTAAATTGTCCACAATATGCAGTAATACGAGGGAGAAGTCATACTATATCTATCTTCTTGTCTATTAGATGGGTTTTTAATATCTTGATTCACACAGAATTTGATTGCTCTTTGAAGGTATCATTGTGACCGAATTTACCTATACCATGTAAATTAGGGCACGGATCATCGAACGGCACATGATATCCTATTGATTGCTACCAGTAGACTTGCTTATTCCACTCTGGAGAGAACTAGGGATTTCGTTATGTTTAGTTTGAAGGTCAGAGTGGATGAAGTTCTCGTACGGATTTGAGTCACGTGACTAGTTAATGTATCATCGTTTCATTCACGCTGACTACGAGACAAGAAGATAAGCTTTGGCATATCTCTAGACTTCAATTTGACTGAAAAGCTTATTCTCATAGTTTAAAATAACTTCACAATATCTCTCGAAGCCCCGCCACTTAGGACATGGAAAGTGGAAAAGCCACGAAATACAAAGATATTTTACTTGGAAGTATTGAATATGTGTACTATCATCATAGAAGCTCAGCGAATACATGGAATTAAAACGGTGTCTCAAAGATACCAACAAAAGACGTTCTCCACTCAAGGTAATCGTAAGTGAATATCAATTCCTTACAGACCACTCTCTTAGCCAAGATGAACGGTGAGCAAAGCACCATGATCAATCAAAAGCCCAGTCCCAGAGATATAGCTTGCCCTCGGGCTTAGCAAAGAAAGCACCGCACTTGTCACACCTCCCCCGGCAATGCCATCCTCTTCTTCGGATGAACCTTCTTAATAATAACCTCCAGTTCCGGATCTACTTTAAAATCAAAATCCATCATCGGCGTCGCTGCCCAACTCGGACATAACGCACTAATACGAATCTGTTTTTCGGCATTTTCAAGAGCCGCAGTTTTCGTTACTCCTAAGACTGCGTGCTTGGAGGATATGCAAGGGGCTTTTCCTGGTTCGGCGATGTAAGAGTCCGCGGATGCGAGAGTAATGATGGAACCGCATCCGATTTCCCTGTCGCCATTACGACCACGTGAGATTGCCATGGGGTCATTCTCCATGGCTGAGATGAGGTCTCCTAAGACGAAAACGGTGCTTTTGAGGTTTGTGTTTAAGATGTTGGTATATTCATCTTCGATGAGGTCAGTAACCGCATTGTGGGATATGACGCCGATCTATGACAGATTGTGAGTACACCGACTTCCAAATTCATGTAATTAACGAAGAGGATATCAAAAGGAAGGCACGTACACCCGCGCAATACACACCATAATCAATGCGTCCAAATCCTTTTAGTGCAGCATCAACTACCTCCTGGACACTAGTTTTGTCGGTAGCATCCAATTTGAATGCCAAAGCCTTATAATTCGGATTTGAAGCAAGACTCCTACTCTTCTCCGCTGACTCCTTAGCCCCAGTTTCGTTGATATCGGCAAAGGCGATCCCTGAAGCACCTGCTTCCTCAAGCTGCCATGCTACTTCTTGACCGATTCCACTGGCGGCCTGGATGATTACTCGTCATCTACATACAAATGAAATGAATTTGACTTGTTGATTCCAGTCACCACTGCAAATCCGCTCAATCCCTGAATGGCTGCCATCTTGAGTGATTATACGCGATCAATATATTCGTAGGTCCAGTGAGTTATGTAATCGGAACCTCAAAGTTGGAATTGTCACTCTTATATGAGAGCTACTATTTCAAGCAGGATAGGATAGTTTGATTCATGACGTTCACATTAAACTATCTGTGTATCATGTTAATAGCACACAAACCAACTACTACAAACCTCACACAAATAATAAACAAAACAAATTCTCATCAAGTATACTATCCAACAGACACGACTATCCTAAGCCTAATCTGCCCCTATAATTCCTTCCTCATAAAGAAACTCATTCCCATTCCCATCCACCCAGTCACCCGTTACCTCTCAATGTCCCTTCAGTTTTTCTTCGAGCTCACTCTCTAACAAATAGTCAAGCAAGCTAGTCCTCAAGTTAGCCCCCGGATAACCAACAAAACAAAACAAAGAAAAAACCCACCAAGAGCACATCCAGATCCAGCAGGCGTGCTGTTAGCTGGGCAGTTCTTGAAACAATAGTCTCGGGACCTCTTGCAGGTCTTCGGGTCACAGCAAACAGAGTAAGGGTCGCAGCATCTCTTTTCGATGTTTTCGATGGAGGAGGTATCCTCTGGGTGAGGGGTTAGTTATCGAGAAAGAAAAGGGGAATAATGGGGAGGTCGTGCGTACCAGTAGGCAAGGCGAGGACTTGGATGGCTCCGAGGAGGAGGACGGGGAGGGCAATTGTGAACTTCATTTTTGTTGGGGTTGGGTAGGGTTGGGTTGTTGGTTTGGATGGGCTGTTGATGAACTGATGATGAACTGATGAACTGAGGTGCTGGATGAAGAATTCTTGATGGTGGGTGTAGGGGGTATTTATGCTCCTCGCAATCTGTTGATATTTTCTGTTTTCATGGGGTTGATGCCTGGATGTTGTCTGTCTGTTGCTCGAGACCTCACTGATTGCATACAAACTATTGCTTCACCGCATCTGCCGCAACTACATCTTGAGCAGAATGTCACTGTGTTCTCGTGATATGTACAGATAGGGTTGCATTAATTTATGCATGAAGAAGCGAGGCATCGGGTAGAGAGGTGATTGTTGTGGTTTTCCGATGGTCAGTTGGTCCATAACAATACCAACATAGCCAAGTCAATTATTGAAGCGGTATATATGAAATGAGTCTGAGTAGATGATTGGTGGGCGGTTCCCCTAGCCAAGCTTTCCCACGCATATGTACTACCCCGTGCTTCCCCGCTTCATGTTCATTAAGTTCTGTTGGTTTAGAGCCTGGGACTCAGCACATTCAAGATGTAAGCGCTGTGATTGTTATGGTAAGGTTTCGTGTAACGGTAACTGTCAAGCTCATATATTGCCGATGTGCTAAGAGATGCGTGTATGCTGTTTGGTTTGAGGCTTACCTGAATCGTGAAGTCCGTGCCGTTGATAATGGGTTCAGTGCTTATTATTCCAGTGAGGCTCGAAGCGAGATACTGGTGGTACGGAAGTACTTCCCGGTCCCGCTTTTCGTCAAGCTTTTTTAACCGTCAAGCCTACTGCATAACCTTATTCTGTTAGGTAAGTTTGAACCCACTATTCGGAGATGCAGTCTTAGGATTTACATGTTAAAGGATTTGGTAGATAATCCTGCTCGGGAGGATGTTCAAAGTTTAGGACAATCCAGCGAGATCTTGAAGACTGGGTTCACACTCCATGGCGAGCCAAAGTCATTGTGTGTCCGTGTTCCTGAACCAGACCATTGGGAAATAAGAGGGGTATTTTCCCGGACCAGGGAATAGGCTTCCCCAACACCTGTAGGATATGCATGGTAATTGCAATAAGCTTATCTGCCGTTCCAACATGCCACGAGGTTGGGGTATATTGTTTTGGCTCCGGATCAGTGGCGTGTTTAATATATTCCACCCGTGCTTCTCGTATTGACTGTACTGACAAAAGGTCACTGAGATCTAGCCTCTAGGTTGATCAGGAACAAAACACGGAAAACGTGGGTATGTGAATAATGAATTGGTGTGTTGTATTCTGCAATAGAGGTATCTATCCAAATCGGTGTGCACCTGCACGGAAACATGCTCGTGTTGCTCATGTGGTAGTAATTAGTATGAAGCAAGTTGATCCTTCGCCTCTTGGTATTCCAAGGTATCAGCACACAAAGTTGAAAATTCAGTGCGAACATCGACGGTGTAACATCGTCAGACCATTTCGAAATGCTGGTATCTTGTTGATACCAATATCGTCAAAAGCACCAAAAACATGTTCAATATATAAAGGTACCATGGGAAAGGCATTGGTGTCTTTGAATAGTTTCGGGTTTCCTACAGGGGTACCTTTTTCCACTTTTGGAAGGAAGAGGATGGAACTGGGGGTGGAGTTATCCGAGCCGTTCCATGATCGGAGTATCCACTGATCACTAGGGTATTCCGGACTTCGCTTTGATAGAAATTTTTCTAATGCTTGATTGAAGAGTTAGGCTTGATTTGGGTGATATTCGACGTTCTCGGGATAAGATTGCATTGATCCGGTACCTTCCAAAGTTGGTAGGACGAGAAGTCATTGTTTGGCATGAGAAGAGGAAGCGTCGAATGACCTTTCCCAGTGATTCAGACTGGCCGCCAACATGATCGAGAGTTTCCCCATAAGATAGCCATCGAAAATACCTAGGTGGGGTGAAGGGTATTGGTTCTTCGAATACTGAGGCTGCGATTTTCCAATGTCCCGAAACCTGTATTGGCTTCCTGATGAAGGCTCTGAAGTGAGTGAACAAGGAGGCTAAGGCAGCAGTGCTTACGATTCGAAACATAAATCTTTCACACCTCTACCTTCTTGTCGCATCAGACTAGAAATCCTGCGGCGAACAATCTAGGCCTTTCTTAGCAAAGATAACTGTATCATGCAAGCCAGCTTCTGAAGTAAACTTGGAGAAAGCTATTACTCTTTGTAAGAAAAAAGAAAAAGGCTTCATATCTTGCTTACTGTAGGATTTCTAATACGACCTAAAAAGACGCTATACTGTCACCTTCCTCCATTGGTCCTCAGAGAAGTTTTTGACTCCGTTCCGAGTTTTTAGTTCGTGCTATTGTTCCCAGGGACCTCTGAGCCAGGACGTATAGCAGGTCTTGTGGAATTGGGGAGTCACGTGGCAAGACTAGTAAGCTCGGGCCGTGCTCTATTTCTACCTTATTCTTGTCCTCACCACCACACAACAACACCTACGTCTATCAAGACCAGCTGAGAGAAGAATTACACGTGTTCCGGTTCCGTGGTGATTGGCCTTTTGGACTCATGCGAGGACATTGACAAGGTTTATCTCTCCAGATCATCATCTCATCTCGTCTCTGAACATTCGTGTTTCTGCTTCATCGTTACCATCTATTCAGGTTCCAATTTTTCATCAAAATTTCGACCAGCGCTCCTTGCTCTTCATTAGGAGGATGTCGATGTGTCAGTGACGCTCCCCGCGGTAATATCAAGAATCATATCTCAGGCACTGGAATCCGAACGGGAACTTCTAGCTCTAGATTCGGGCCATCTTCTTCGTTCTTCCTCGTTACAGTCCTATATGGGGTGTAGGTCAAGGAGTTGCAGTTACTCTGCCTT
>AJFL01000072.1:0-24774 GCA_000467735.1 Rhytidhysteron rufulum CBS 306.38
AATAATAATTTATATATTGTATTAAAGTATATATATTCTATTAGTATTTATATATAAGTTTCTAGGTATAATAGCCTTGGATAGAATCAGTGTAAAGAGGAGTTTTCATTGTGTAGGACAACCTGCATCAATCTCGCCCAGTGCTTCTTGAGCCGCATTCATATCCCCAACCAAATCGGGTGGTGGCGAGCCTGCTGCTTGCATCTATACTATTATTAGTTTTCGAGTATCGCAAGACATTTTCAGAACGAGTTACCTTTTGCATCCTTTCAACAATGTAGTCTCGGTCAGTAGCGTTGGAGTCTGTGTAGCCATCTCGCTCGAACCTGCCCACTATTTCTTGGACTAACCGATACTGTTCCTCATATCTTTGCAGGTCATCTTTTCCAACCTTCTCTCGGTTTTGATTGAGCCAATCTGGGAACTTATCATGCAATTCTTTCATAGGCTCATACAAGATCTCCTTATTTGTTAGTTGCTCCATCATACCCATCAACATCTTGGAGAAATCCTCGTCACTGCCCTCGCCCCCATCGAAACCGCCCTTTTCCATTTCTTTCAACATCTGGGCTAGGATATCGTCGGAATCCGAAGATGCTGCAGCCGCGCTCGCTTGGTCTCCAGATTCCTGCATTCTTTCCATTGTTCTCTTAATTGTGTCCTGGAATGATTGCTCTGCTGCCTTCGCTGATGGGCTTTGCTCATTTGGGGCAGCATCTTGGGAAGTACTCGCTCCATGATTAGACTGTGGATCACCGAGGTCCTTGACCAATTCTTCGAATTGTTTCTGAAGCTCTGGCGAAGATTCTAGTTCTCCAAGAAGGTCGGCCATACCAGCTTGTAATTGTTTCGCGAATTCATCATTGTCAGATATAGTTGCGGGTGGGGCAGCGGAAGGCCGACCAGGCCCCGAAGAAGCGGGAGCAGGCGCATTTGAATCCAACTTGGTGGCAGCAAATTCATCCAGGACGTCTAAAGAGAAGATATAAGTGTGGGCTGGCAAGAAACACGTCGTTTGCAAATAGACATACCGTCCAGATCATCAAGGTCGTCCTCATCAGGGTCAGGTGCCGTTTCAGCAGCCTTCTCTGGCTCCTTGCCCGACATGTCTCGTATCAATCTGATAGCTACTGGATGGGAGCGAAGGCCCAGGAAATCAGCCAGCAAATAAAGGATAAGAACGGTGGATGACTGGGGCAGCGTTGATGTTGCGGCTCCGACGGCTTTTGCTTCCCTTAGCCTCGGCGTCTGCATGTGCGGAGGGGCTCTGGCGGTGCCTGGGTTCTGCGTATCTACCTAGGTCATGGATTGCTAGCGTTAGTGGCAGCGTGCAGGCTGCAGGCGGGCAGGCGGGCAAGTGTGGGCAGCGCCAGGCAGTCGCAGGGCTGGCGTTCGTTCCCTCGATCGGCGCGGGGTGTATGTGAATAAGCTTGGACCAGGACTGTTCTAGATAAGCCCTGGAGCCCTTCCAACGGACGGGAAGCACCTAGTCGATGGTCACGTGATGCCTCTCTTTGCCCTGCAGCTTCATCTAGCTGTTTGCTTGCTTGCATCTCCTTCGTTCACCTCTTCATTCACTGCTTGTTTTCAACCCCTCCACCTTCTCCTCGTTTCTAACGTACATAAGGGGCGTCACCTTCTTCACTCACTTGCCTGCGCCCTAACTCGACCTCCGTCTTCTGCTGTCGGTTTACTCTGCTCAACTCTGGATCTTTCCCGACTCTGGCCCCCCGCCATCATGTCGCTGTGCCAGAACCGCCTTTCAGAGGAACGGTAGGTGTCACTAGTACCCTTTCTCCGTGGACAAGCTTTTAATAACTCTTCCTCCTAGCAAACAATGGCGGCGCGATCACCCGTTCGGGTTCTTTGCCAAACCAGTTCGTACGGCGCAAGGTGCCATGGACTTGAAGAAGTGGGAGTGTGGTGTTCCCGGCAAGGAAAAGACACTCTGGGAAGGCGGACTTTTCAAATTGGAGGTGACCTTTCCTGAGGGTATGAAATAACTTTTACTACGAGTGCGGATGAAACAACGAATATCCACTGACGATTCGCAGAATATCCAACCAAACCCCCGAAGTGTATAGCTCTCCGGTTTTGTCATGAATATTGGAAATACAAGACCGCTGACACAATGCAGGCAAATTCGTCCCCCCGCTATTCCATCCTAATGTTTACCCATCCGGAACTGTGTGTTTGTCAATTCTTAACGAGGAGGAGGGCTGGAAACCCGCTATCACCATTAAGGAAATCCTTCTTGGAATACAGTCGCTTCTAGACGAACCAAATCCCGAATCGCCTGCTCAAGCTGATGCCTTCAACCTTTTCAAGAAGGATAGGGTTGCGTACGACAAGAAGATACGAAACTTAGTCAAGGAGAACCCTGCACCCTAAGTTGGGCCACGGAGAACATGGGAATAAGGGGGTTATATTTGGACTGGAATACTTATGAGCGCATATGGCGCTGGGGATCGTAAGGGCGCAAAGGGGAATTTGGCGTTTAGGAGGCAGCTTGGGCTTACATTTTCCAGTTCTTGGAAGATACGTACGCTCCATTACGTGCATGAGCTCCCCATACTTCACCATCAATCACCATAGATATTTTCATATCATGAACTCGATGCTAGAAGGGTTGCTACCACCAATCAATGATTGTCCGTGATCCTTTACCCATATGGCCGCAACATGACGCAACTATTTTCTATCCTATGCAATCGGCCTGTCCGCAAAATATTTTCGTGTCTATCCTATGTTGGACTCTGCCTCCAAGTCACGGCTGCAACTACCAAGATCCCATGTGTAATTGGTCAAATGCAGGGTGATACTATATTCGGCTCAAGATCAAATCCCTCTCTTTCCCCTGTTTGCATTAATAAATAATCCTTCTGACATGCCCTTTAGGCCCTTCAATCTTCCCGCCTCCTATTGTACATGGTGAATCGAAGTGGTAGTTCAATAGCCAAGACTTTTACTCTGCGTCCCCTGTATGGATGATTTCTGGCCTATGACTATGGGGAAATCGATATTCGAACGATCGTTTCTTAATATGGGTTCCCGTAGCGACTTCCTGATCCTCTGGGACGATATCCACCACGGTAGCTTAGGGATCTACATTAGCAATGTGCGAACTAGGCATTAGGAATGGTGTTTATCTTACCCGCCTCGGGGAGCGAAGGAGGGCGCCCCGTAACCTCCACGGCCGTAAGGCGAACCGCGACCACCATATGGTCCTCCGCGTCCGCCACCGCGGCCCCCACGCCCTCTGGTCATGCCTGGAAGATTGGTGCGTTTGGGAACAACCTATATTAGTCAATGGTTGCATTTCAAGGACGCGAGAAGGATTCCAGTACCTTGAGATTTCTTCCCCGGAAAACACTGTCGTTGAGTACTAGTGCCTGAGCAACGAGACTGGGTTCCGTGAACTCCACATACGCATACCTGCAGACGCTCATTAGCGCTCTGGATCTTTCTGCCGGACTCTTGCCAGGTAGCGAAGGTTTTCAGAGGGTGAAATAGTTTGAAACAGAATGAAGCTAGTGCAAAGATTCAAATGAAAAAAAATATCCTTCTCTTGGTGATTACTGACCCCTTGGGATGACCGGTGAACTTGTCCAGCAGAATTGTGACTCGATTAATGCTCCCGCAACTCTGGAAATGAGCTTGAATTTCTTCGGGCGACGCGCCATAGTCAACATTGCCCACGAATATGCTCCGCGCATCGACGTCTTCTTTGTTCTCCCGTAAGTCATTGCTCTGCTGGTCTAAAGACGCTTGCATTTGGCGCAATTTTGCCGCCTCTTCTTCCATCTCCTGTACTCGTTTTTTCATTGCAGATATTTCCTCCTATAAGCTGATCGTTAGTGATGCTCAAGGTAGAAAACACCACTATGTGTCGTACCTCATCGTTTCCTTCTCCTTCCTGCACATCGAGGTGCTCATCGGCTTTGTGGACATCAGGTTCAGACATGGTGGTCAAAAGTGTAATCTCGAGGGCTGGTCAGTATGAGGTCGCGCAGTATGCGGCGGGTCGCCGTCACGTACGGAAATGGTTGATGGGACGATGGCAAGTGAGGATGTGAGGAACGAGGCCGCGCGGGCTAATGATAATATGCGTGGTCGCGATCTTAGTGTAGACTTAGAGGTACGAGTTCCGCGGGAGAGAGGGCGGAGTGAAACTATGTCGGTAGAGATGATGAGTGATGTTGAGAGGTATGAATGATGTGCAAGCTCTACCTAGGTAGGCGGTACGCGACAAGCTCAAGGACTTCTCCACCAACGCGTGCACAGGCCACTTGCCGACGGAGCTAACATCCCCAACGCCAAGCACTTTCATTCACTGCTACGCCGTCGTGGATATTTCGGCTACAGTAGATTTATTTACTCCGATGGCTGACCAAGACTCATCATATCTTCCTCTCCTTCGTAGCCGAAGTGAACCCTCCCGTTCACGTGCTGACCGGACGCGCGCTCGCACCCAGCTACGGCGATTCTTGACGTCCAAATTTGGACACTATGTTGTATTGTTGCTTGTCGCCCTAGACGTGTCCTGTATTTTTGCGGGTATGGAAAACCTCACTAACCGTTATACTTGATTCATCTCTAAGCACAGCGGCTAGATTTCATTATCAACCTGTTCACCTGTGAAACCCGCTCTCGACACCCTCATGCTAATGCTGCATTGAATGCACTGGGTATTGTCAGTCTTGTCTTCTCGTGTCTGTTCATGGTTGAACTGATAGCTTCTGTGTGGGTATTTGGAGTCGAGTAAGTTTCTTAAAATTTGCAAGATTGATAATGCACGTCTAAAGATATACTAGCTACTTTAAATCTAAATTCCGCTGCTTCGATGCCTTGATCATTGTCGCCAGCTTTATTGTAGATATTCTTTTGCGAGGGTATGTAAGCTTAGACTCAACACCATATTTCTTAGCTCGACTCAAGAGCGGCCCCGGGAGCCTCGGGCGATGAAAATACTAAGAGTAGTAGTGCAGAGCTGGCCTTGTCTGGTACTGATTTTTTCTTCCTTTGAGATATATGCTGATTGTATTTGCGCTTCCAGAGTTATTGAAGAAGTTGCATCTCTCATTATCATCTTGCGGTTGTGGCGTGCAATGAAGATCATAGAAGAGATCAGTCTAGGAGCCCAAGAACAGATGGAGGAGCTTCAAGAGAAGCTTGTGGGACTTGAGAAGGAGAATGGTCGGATGAGAGAAGAAGTCCAAAATCTTAGGCAGAGGTTACAGGCGGGGAATTAGTCCGAATATCTAGTGTTGCCGTACCAAGTAAACAAAGAAGGGCACGAAGAAGTACAAGTCAAATTTCATTGTCTTCATCTTTGTCTAAACCTACAGCCGAGTTGAATTCAAAAGTGCCCTGAGAGAAGGCGTGCTGGATCAATTTCCTGCCGGCAAAAGAGCCAAACTGGAGTAGACCAACTTTTCTATGGATATTATTTCAGCTCACCAGCAACATTTCTTCCCACTTTGAAAATTTCTTTTGGACGAGGCAATTTTCCATTGATCTACGTTGGTTCAATTAGTTCATAATAAATACAATACGCTTGAATTTCATGGCTTACCAATGTCCCCTTCCGGAAAGCCAGCTGATTATCATAAAGTATAGGGATTGGATCTTCGAGGAGGTTAAGAACCTCATTGAGATTGGGGGCCATATCTAAATTGGCTATGTCTGGTTCATGTTGAAACAAGTCGCCAGCTGTACGACTTAGTAACCCGTTTTCTGCGAGATTTGATGATGTGCTGCATAGTGAACGCGCTTCTATTTCTTCATGAACATTCAAGCGGTGAGTCCTTGCGAATGCCAATCGCTTGCCGAATGTCGCTTTTCGAGAAGGACGCCTTCTAATCTCTTCTATTGTGCGAGCGCTCCCATGCTGACGTGCGAGTTCTGGAAAAATAGTAGCGAAGTCTTTGCCATCGATCTTGCGGGCGGCATCGAGAAAGATATCCTGTACTGATGTCGCATTGGCTTTCACTTTGGTACCGTTAGGTAAATCTGTTAGGGTCTTCAATTTGTTGCTTTCGTTGCGGCCTGATGTTTGCCCGCTCATAAATTCTAGAGACGAATCTCTTGAGCTTTCCGAAGGTACTCTGTCACCTGATGGTGACAAATCTTGGTGTTGTACAGATGGATTAGCGACTGACCATCTTTCAGTAGGTTCATCCACAGTATCATGTTGGGCCTGTTTTGCGAGTTCTTGAGAAAGGTCGTTCACGGTATGTGTGGGTGATATAGCTGCCTTCGCGGTTGTTGGTATCGCGCTGGGAGGGGTATCCACGGGCAATGTGGGTAGCTCACGACCATATCGGACTTTAGTCTGTTCATCCGCGAACTTCCACTGGGAACCCTTAGTTGCCTTATTGAATATTCGTGTAAAATCTCTGTTCTGACTGACAGTTGCCGCTAATCTGCTTGTCCATTCTTTAGTGGATGAATAGTAGTCCGGAAACGTGAGAGCTGCCCAGTCCGAAATTTGGACTACCGTCAATGAGGTCTGCTGTGAAGAAAGCAGGGCAATGCCGATTATCTCTCGTAGTTTGTACGACCTTCGAGAGGCAATGGAAAGTTGCGTAGACTGCTGGTCTGTACTATCTGACTCTATAGTGTCATTCGGAATATTGACCTCTCGAGTCCTTGTAGTGCTTCGTGCAGATTTCTTTATGGGGGAATATTTAGATCCTAATGCATGCATACATGCTTGTTTGTTGGAATCTTCACAGCCTGAGGTTGACTCCGGCACGGACACTACACTTCCATAGGAGCTTTCACGAAAAGATGAATGGTACGTGGCGTATGACTGATTGTCATCGTCATGCTGTAGATCTTGAGGGGAGGAGAGCTCTTGCGATAAATCGCCATGCACATTGGTGACAGCATCTATTCCAAAACCATCGTTTTCCGAGACCATTCCACCTCTGGCCACCTTGGAAGACTTGCTGATAATTTTTGGTTTCGGGTCGGCAAGCGGGCTATGATACCAAGGTGTAGTATATGTTGGTTTTTCGGGGCAGTTTGTGATCAAGCTTTCAGGACCAGGCTGTTTCTTCTTCGCGACTGTTGTAGCCTCCGGTGTTTCAGGTATTGATAGAATACTATCATCTCCACCCTGTTGCACCTTCTCCATTTTACAATTCGAGCTACTGTGTATTAGCGTATAGTACAGATAGTTTAGAGATTGATATACTAACCAGATTTGGCTAGTCGTCAAGACTAGTTGTATCTTACACGCGGAACAGTGGGCGAACTTCGATCTTGGATCTCCTTGTTCATCACGGTTGACGGATTTCTTAAACGAGGGTTTTGCGAGGACGTCCTGGGCGCATATATCAATGTTACCTGAATTATCCCTATTATGTAATGACGGGAGAAAATTATCCTTCCCGGAACGCTGTGCTGGTACTGTGTTTGCTAGTATCATAGGAGTATCGGGTATCTCCAAGCGGTCGGCACTAGGGCTAGTCGCAGAAGAATGGGCACCTATGCCAGAGTTGGGATCACTCAGCGGAGACCCTAGAATCATGGAGCCATCGGTAAGTTCAGAGCCTTCTGGATCAGGACTGTGTCTTGGACTGTTTGTTTTCTCGGCGAAAGATGTGTGGACATGCGTTGAACGTCTGGCTTGGGTGTCATTCCTTGTTAGAACTGTAGAAGAAAAGCTGGTAGATGGAGAGGCGGGCCGAGTGTCTTTTGAAGAGTGTATGGGCTTGGAGACTGATTTAGCAGTGGTGAGAAAGTTGGTTGCCGCTGGCTGTTTGCCTTGTTGTAGATCTGAAGTCTTCAGCAGGAAGCCAGTCGCAGGTTGGTCTGTTGAGTGGGCCTTTTGTTTCTTCAGGCAGTGGTAGCATTGCCATGCACTGGGTAACGAGCGTCAGTCGATAGCTGGTACAAGGGCAGAAGGTGAACTTACTCTTCTACCTTGGGCGCTGATTCGAGTTTGAGGCAGCCGAGGTGAAAGCGGCGTGGGCAAGTCGAGCACTTGACGAGAGGATTGTAGTCAGGAGCGTGGATGCTCTTGCACAGATGGCAGGCGGGATCCCGCATCCTCGAGTTGGCGGAGAAGTCGGAGGGGGTGAGGGTGCTGGAGACCGACGCCTCGTCGTCGTCTTGGAAGCGTGGGCGCGTGGACACGGCTTCTGCGCGGGAAGGAAGCGCGATGGCACCTTCCTGTCTGCAATAGGAGGCCACGTTATTTATCTTCGTCTGCATGGGACTGGAAGGAACCACCCACTGCTGGCACAGCATCTCCGACCCCGGGTTCCAACGTTGACTTCATGAGTAAAATTTCAGAGGCACTCACCTCGCGCTGTCACCTGCACTGCCCCCGCAAACCACCGTTCTCGCCGCTGTCCCACGCGGGCCCCGCGGTACTTTTGAAAAGTCGAAATGATCTCGCCGTCCGCTCATTGCATCCGTATCTGCATCCGCATCCACATCCACATCCGCATTTCCAATTCCAATTCCCACCGACTTTAGCACCCTCTTATGTCCCGCCCCCGAGTTGCTTGAAGAGCCTGTGGCGTGCTGGCGTTTCCTTGGCGGCGACGCGCAACTGTCTTTTGGTCGCGCCTTCCTGCCTGGCGGCCCATCTTTCCTCTGAGCGCCCGGGAGCGCGTCCCTCGAGAACGAGGCTGGCGATTCCCACAGCGGCATGTTCCGGAGCTGTTCCATGGGATAATTCCACTCACACGAGGGCCGTTTCCGCTTGGTGCCTATAAGTATAACCTTAGAACTGAGTGACCAAACACCCCAATAGAATTGCTCAGGCCGTACCGAGTCCAACCCGCAGAGCGTCCTAAGAAAACATGTTAGCCAAGCTCTGTGCCATTGCTGATGTTCGACAATTCGTGGGTCTTCTCATGCTCAGATCTTTTCAGTTTTCACGGTCATCATGCCGCCCTCGAGGCTACCAGGCTCACATGCGAACCGGATTGTCCAACTCGAAGCTTGGTGGGGATTAATAGGACCTCTAACCAACACCTTGTGAGCCTAGCCGCTAGAAAGCGTTGGCTCACCACTTTACGCCATTGCCGTTAGTGACAGCCCGCAGAGAAAAGACTAGAGCTGTAACTCCAATATAGATGACGTGACCCACAGTCTATATGTACTCTTCTACAGGCCACTGCACAATAGCTTCGTTGATTTGTACAGAAAAAGGATGGAATATCCTTGGACAGAAGATGGGCACCCATAGACAACGGTTGGCCTATAACAGAGAGGCAACCATCCAGGGGCTTTGTGTGATCTGACCTTTTACCGATGCTCATCAAAGGAGAAGTAATGTAATCATATACACTATTAAGTAAAGGACATAGACGGGAAGCCCTTACCTTTGCTGGTGCAAGCGCGTCAGAACATGGGCGAGTTGTCAGCTGGAGAGTGTTCCGAATGGGATCCTCCGAGAAACAAGCCCTTTCGATCGACGGCCGTTTTCTCTCATCCCACATTTCCGTATGGCGGGAGGGGTTGCAATGTGACGCGGAGACGCCGCTTAACAGCGAGGACAGCAACAATGGGCGAAATCAATAGAAGAAAATGGCAATCTAGCGGGGGTGACGACCACTATCATGAGGAAGAAGGCTTCCTTGGCAATGGCCAAACAACCACGAGTGCATTGATGCGGCAGAGGCAGGATCGCAGGGGGTTAAGCTGCGGATGTTGACATTGTTGTTTGTAAGTTGGGACGGGACGTCTGAGGAACGTTAAGATTCGCTCGCCTGCCCCATCACATGACCTAGGTCGGGGCCCGTGCTATCTAATCGGTCAGATTGCCAACTCGACCTCTCCAAGTAGTCTGTGTCTTGTCAGGAAATCGACTCTTCTCATGCTCTTCCTTCGTCGCCACCAAACCCCAGAATATCGTAGCGCCGGCGACTCATGGACTTCCTGAAGTCTGCCGTTGCCTCAGCCATCTCCAAAGGGCCCGCTTTCCCGTTCAGCTTTGGGGATAGAGTCGACCTCAACGATTCCATATGGACGTTATATAACGGCACCAAACGAGTATGAGCCCCCATATGGTCCCAGTAGCCTGATGCTAATCCACGTATGCTAGGAAGATGGCTCAAAATGTAGCATATTTTCCTTCGACGTCAGCAGTAACAAGTCACGATTGCCTTTGGCGCGAAATGCACTTCGGAAACTACGAACCATCCGCCACCCTGGCGTTATCAAAGTCCTTGATACTGTTGAAGTGAGGCACTGCGCTTGACTAGGATCTTAGAGGCTTGAGCTAAGGCTTTGCAGACGGAATCGTACATCTACATCGCAACTGAGCGGCTTGTTCCTTTAGGCTGGCATACCAAGAGGAGGAGTCTTTCGGAAGAGACTATTAAATGGGGTTTACATAATGTTGCAGTAAATCAAGCCCACAACTCAGGCATGGACTCCTCATCGCTAATGATAATGAAGAAAACCATCAAATTTATCAATACCGATGCTGTCTCAATCCATGGATGTTTACGCGCCTCTTGTGTATTCACCAGCGAGAGTGGCGAATGGAAAGTAGGTGGATTCGATCTTCTAAGCTCAATGAAAGAAGATGATGCTGTAATCCATGTAAGAATCTCTTTCCGACGCGCCTCCGGTCAAAATATTGATTTCACTAGAATTATGGTAGTTTGCTCCCCGACTCAGGAATGTATACGCCACCTGAAGTGTCTAAAAATGGTTGGCAAGTGATACGAAGTAATCCGATCCATGCATTTGATGCGTATCAGTTTGGAATTTTCATTTTCGAGGTGTTTAATGGCAGTTTTTCTAGCGCAGACCAAATTGGACAGCCGAAGAATATACCTCCAAGCATGCATCAGTCTTATAGACGTTTGATTAACGCAAATCCAAAAGCCAGGACCAGCGTAGGTCAATTCTTGGACCAAGGTCGACGGCATGGCGGTTTCTTCCAAACAGCTTTGATCGAAATCTCAGAGGATGTGGAGAATCTCGGTCTTAAAGAAGATTCGGAAAGGGATCAACTTCTTAGGTGAGTGTTTTGATCATCGATGCACCTAGCCGGACTGACCCCTGTAGCAAATTGGATGAGGTGGCAGATGATTTCCCCGCCGAGTTCTTCAAGATGAAAGTCCTGCCCGAATTACTGAAATCTGTCGAGTTTGGCGGAGGTGGTCCCAAGGTATTCGGCTCTATTATGCGAATTAGCACAAAATTGTCGGATGAAGAGTATGATGCTCAAATAACTCCTGTTGTTGTCAGGCTATTTACAAACCCTGATCGAGCAATTCGCGTCTGCTTGCTAGATAACCTTCCGGTCATGATCGACCATTTGTCAAACAAGATCGTAAATGACAAGATTTTCCCTCAGATGGTAAGATGTTTAAAATAACTACAAGGAGGATAGCAAAATCCGTTAACATCAAAACAGGTCACAGGCTTTACAGATGTCGCTCCTGTAGTACGAGAGCAGACTGTCAAAGCAGTCTTGACAGTTGTCCCAAAGCTATCGGACAGGACGGTTAATGGTGAACTCTTGCGGTATTTGGCCAAAACTGCAAACGATGAGCAGCCTGGGATCCGGACGAATACAACGATCTGCCTTGGCAAGATTGCGCGTAACCTTGGAAGTAATGTATGTATAGCCGACCCCCAATCTCCTTAACTCTTGTCTGATTCTCTAGACACGTGCGAAAGTGCTCTCCGCTGCGTTTGCAAGGTCTTTGCGGGATCCTTTCGTACATGCACGCAATGCAGCTCTTCTGGCTCTAGCTGCAACATCGGATCTCTTTTCCGAAGACGATTGCGCGAGTAAACTTTTACCAGCTTTATGCCCATCTCTTGTAGACAAAGAAAAGTAAGCAAGTTCTTGCTGGATGTGGATTCATGACCAACCCTACTAATCTTGACAGGATCGTAAGAGACCAAGCAAATAAAACGCTTGATCTGTATCTACAGCGTATCCGGAAATATAGTCAAAATCTCCCTGAGAGTGCGCTTCCGCCTCAAACAACGCCCGGGACGAATACTGGTTCTCCTCGAATCGGGACCCCCCAACAAGATACCTCTTGGGCTGGCTGGGCTATATCCTCCTTTACAAACAAACTCACATCAGCCAGTGGAGAAATCCAACCGAATGCCAATGGCACCGAAAGTAGTCAGCAGCGCTCATCTTCCGTTCCTCCTACTACGTCAACTACAGCAAGTAAACCATCACCTCTGGGATCTTCAAGCCGGCCGACACCGTTGAAGCAAAGCAGCAACACTAACAACCCGTTTGCGGCAAATTCGGCCGATCTCACGAATCAAACCGATCAGCTTGAGGATTTTGGGGCTGATTGGGGCGATATCGAAGATGAACCAGATACTTCAACGACCTTTGACCCATTGGCGCCTGGAAAATCTAGGACCAAATCTTCAAGTAATTTTGATGACAAGGGAGAGCCGGATTTTGCTGGATGGCTTGCGGCACAATCGCAGACCAAGCAGAAGACCAAGGGACCGTTACCGAAAGGGCTGTCTAAGTCCTCACAGGCAAGTACAAACCGGCCAGGGGTTAGTGCGAGATCAAGTACCACACCTACAATGTCCAAGAGAACGACGGCATTACCCAAGGAAAAGTCCACTGTTGAAGTTAAGAAGGCTGAAGCGAAGGAGGAGGAAGATGAAGGTTGGGGTGATGCTTGGTAAGTATGGGAGGCTTGTGGTTAGGACGTGGCGCGCCCTACATTTTCCAAAAGACCCAAAAGGGGAAAGGGCATTGTATGATTTAATTAGAGCTGTCGATTTGATAGTGGTTCTAGCACCGGAATTGAAGGTACTCTTTCTACCTTCAAGATAATAATCAATTTTACCTATATTGCACGTTAGATCTACGCGAATGGAGGTTTCGCATACGGGCGAAGAGCACTGGAATGTCATTATTTGTGTTTTATTGTGTTGTATTATGTAGTTCCACTAGCATGCCTCGAATTTGTGTCGCGTTCTATTTGAACTCCTCTGATGCCCTATGCGTTTGATGATTTCCCGCTGCTTACGAGCTGTTTCGCTCCTTTCACCTCAGCAGGCGTCAGTTTTAATTCGTCATAGTACTCCGCAAACGCAAGCAATATTCGTCTGAGGCCTCCTTTGAGTACTGCTTGTACGGCCTCCACCTCTGGCGCGCTCTTCCTCCTCTCCGGCACACTTTTACCTTCATTTTCAACATCTGTCCAGTGAATATCGTAATGATCTACGTATTCCTCTATTTTCGTGATTGCGAGCACAAAACACCGAATGATATCTGCTACCTCCCTGTGAAATCCGCCGAAAGAATCTTCCTTTAAACTCTGCACGGAAAGCCCTGCCAATACATTCGCGGCATCTGCAATTGTACTGGCTCGACCAAAGGGCGATCCTGTGACAACAACATTGGCAGTACGTTGGAAGGTTTTTCTAAAGGGGACGCCGAATGGCGAGCGGATGAACTTCAGGAGATAAATTTGAAGAGACCCTGATGCCGAGGTAAATCCGGATTTGACGCTTGTGTTCACACTGTGAATAGCGGCGTCTGTGTGCTTCTTTGCAGGTGAGCCAGCTGGGCCCACTGTCTTTACGAAATCAGAAGCAAAAGCTTCAGCCTTCTCTACACGAGTTCTGGGAAGAATGGCTGGACCGGCAATTGTGTCCTCTTTCAAGGGCTGGGCAATACGAGGAACCAAATCAATAGAATGGGACTGCCTTGTCGGTTCTGCCTGTGGGGTAGGTGATTGAACGGCGTTGATGCGCGCAGCTATGCTGTTGATCTCGGCTAGGCACACATTGGCAATCTGCTTGTAGGTGGGACCATTTTTGCGTTCGACCTCCTCGAAGAGTGACTTGCGCCGAACATCAAAGCGGTTGGTGATCAACGTTAGCTCCCAAAAAGCGATATTCTGGGTAGGTCAGCAAGGGAACAGACTACAGAGTCAACAACTCTTACCCTTGGTATTTCCTTTTTAGCCTTCAAGCCATTCAAGAGACTCCCATTTGGATCCTTGGAGTCATCGGTGATAGGTTTGCCCTTCTTCAATGGTTCGCGGGCAACATAAATGTCGAAAGCGGCATTTGTAAATTCCCATAGCGAGAGCAGGTAGATACCTTCGGCCAAGAAGCGACTAAAAACGTCACCTTGCACACCCGCAGGTCTTGATGTTTTGGCTAAGCTGGTGAAGCTCCTGATGAACGAATAGTGCAAACTCCAAAGGGTTCGTCGCAGAAAAAAGAAATACACGAAGAAGCCAAGGAACAAGACAGCAAACGTAGTGCTCAACGACCTATGCACTATTGGTTGTATCCTGCCTCGCAGTTGCGCCAACGTGCCACCTTTAGAGTTGGTGACCGTTGGTTCTTTTCCCTCGGGCGCGGCCTTGTTCAAAGGAAATGTCACCCTGTCATAATCCCGGTATAAATGTACGAAGGCTTGCGCGAATGCAAGCATTATGAACATGGCTCGAAGATAGATGGGGCGTTCGTTGAGCCGTATTCTTTCGTAAACCTTTCCCTGGTCCGTCCAGCCTAGCCTGGCATTTTGATGCTGTGACCAAATGTAGACCTCGCCAAACCAGAACGCCGACAGGGAATAGCAGAGCAAGGTCTGTAATGTCTCTCGGCGAAGTAAGTACTTGCAAAAGGTCTCCAGAGGCGCCGTTGTTGTTCGTTCGCCAACTACAGTGATTTAGTAAACGTAGGCGCTCTGAGTATTAAAGAGGACTCACTGTGCATCTGCGCGACTCGCAAGATGTAAATGGTTAAAGGAACCAAATACAAGAGCAATGTACGCACTCCAGTCTTCCCCAATGGGAACACTGCTCCGAGCACTATAGTCAAGGGTCAGTCGCGAGCTGTGCAAAAGGCAAAGTAAGATGAGAGACTACTGACAGCTATCCCAGGGATCCTGAAGAACGGCGACGCCGTAGCATACCGCGATAGTGGTCAGAGAGGCGCTTGTGAATCTCCGGTGTAGTGCTGGAGTCAAGAAATCGCGATACGGCCTTGGTGCTTGCCGTTGCGCCATTGACGGAGGCGGGTGTGCAGACGACTAGGAAATGAGCGGGAAAACAAAACAATGAGGGGAAAGAAGGATTGAAATTATGAACGAGAACCAAAGAAATTATAAATGGCCAGATCCGCGCATGGTACGTGATGAGCAAATGCGGCTGCGGATGCGAGGTGAAGAGAGGCAAGCAGTGAATGTTTACTCGAATTGTAGTGAGTGAGCTATCCTAGGTGTAGGTGCATGCGAATGGTTGATGTGCATAAACAAATTTATGCCAAGCCCCGGGACAAAGCTCAGTCACGTCCGTGCTCTGGAGAATACTTCGTACTGTAGTGTACCCTCATGAGCATTCGTCGTCATCCCTATCCCGCCAGGCACCTCCGTCTAACCTCCATTCTCTAAGGTTTGGATGCAACAGTTTTAGTGAATGACTTATGTATCTAGTTTGAGGTCTCTAGCAGGATGAACGTTGTTCGTGCCCAATCTACGTGAGAAAGTGAGAAGTATTACACAAGGCTGTAGGCTCTTTTGCTTCCAATTCCCCCACCTTATCCCAAGCATGCTTCCGAATGTCCTCCTGACCGGCCAGTTGGTGCTGAACATGGCTACGTGATGGTTCTAATCCTTGGCCACGTTGAGCGGGCGAGTCCCTTTTAAGCATTTCCCGGCCACCGCTGCATAGTTCATGACTAGAGACGCTAGCTCGCCCAATGATATTTGAAAAATGCGTTTGCACTCCAGAACCCGGTCCCTGCATTTATTTACCAGATCCCCCCCATCGCAAAGCAGTAAACCTCGACGTCCAATTCTCATAGCACCACCACCCTCCTTCATAATGGCCGAGAACCACATCTTTAAGGCGAGCACTACTGCTCCTGTCAATATTGCAGTCATCAAGTAAATAACCAGCTCCTTCCGCTATTCCTTTGTGCACTTCTACTATGTTGCACGCTCCTAAACCCCCTCCTATTCTGACACGAAAGCAGATACTGGGGGAAACGCGACCCGAAACTCAACCTTCCAACCAACTCCTCCCTCAGTGTGACGCTCTCACAAGGCGACCTTCGCACTCATACCACTGCTTCTTGTTCGGCGTCCTACACCACCCCCGATTCCCTAATCCTCAATGGCTCGCCCCAAGATGTGTCCGGCGCGAGGACTCAAGCTTGTTTCCGCGAGCTACGATCTCTTCGCCAGAAACTTGAGAGTGAATCTCCAGAGCTACCTAAACTATCCTCCTATCCCCTCCGGATCGTCTCCGAGAACAACTTCCCAACCGCTGCGGGGTTGGCTTCTAGTGCGGCTGGATTCGCTGCCCTAGTCAGGGCAATTGCGAATCTGTATGAGTTACCCGCTTCACCGACAGATCTATCACGTATTGCGAGGCAAGGCTCAGGGTCGGCATGCCGTAGTCTATTCGGCGGTTACGTGGGATGGGAAAAAGGGGCTCGCGAGGACGGGGAAGATAGTGTGGCATATGAGGTAGCACCTGCGTCTCACTGGCCGAACATGCGAGCTATCATCCTTGTCGTTTCCGCCGCGAAGAAAGGCGTTAGTTCAACGACGGGTATGCAGACGACCGTAGCAACGTCCTCGCTCTTCGCCCAACGCGCCAACGACACAGTCCCCAAGAGGCAGAAAGAGATGGAGGTCGCAATCAAAGCCAAAGATTTCCAATCATTTGGAAAACTCACCATGATGGATAGCAATAGCTTCCACGCTACTTGTCTGGATACCTATCCCCCAATCTTTTACCTGAACGACGTCTCTCGCTCGGCCATTCGCATTGTGGAAGAAATCAATGCTGCCGCGGGTAAAATCATAGCCGCATATACTTTTGATGCTGGCCCAAATGCAGTAGTCTACTACCTTGAGGAGTATGAGAAGATCGTCGCGGGGACATTCAAAGCTTTATTGGGTGATAAGGAGGGCTGGGCAGGAGAAAGAGGTGCGAAGATTGACACGAACGAAGCATCTCTGGCTCAGATTAAAGCTGATGCTGGGGTGGCAGCAGATACGCTAAAGGAGGGTGTCAGTAGGGTCATTCTTACTAGTGTTGGAGAAGGACCTGTCAAAACCGAGGAGAGCCTTATAGATAACAAGGGCGAGGCTGTGCGGACTTGAGTTGTTTCTCTGTTTTGGCTAGGTCAATGCCTTTTACGCACCCGAAATATGGTATTTTATAGGGCCCTATCAAGCTATGTGCAGAGGGGCTGGCTAGACGCCTACATGACCCTTGAAATGCTTAACCTTGAAAGACAAACTAATGTGGACATGGACATCCACGAAGAATTATACAAGCTCTAATTTGACATTCGATGCATTATAGACCTCATCTCCCACTTACGCCGTTTGCGAGCTTTGCTAGTGGATACCCTTTCATCCGACTCTTGACTTGGCAATGTGGTATGCACAATCATTACTCAATGCTCCAAACGCCCTCATCGCTGCAATCCTCCCAAATCCAACTTCGGGCATAAATGAAGCTTGCAAAAAAAATCAATAACGACAAACATCGTGTAGACTGTGTCATGGTTTAGAGACGGCGACGCAATTCTCTCAGTCGTTTACAGTTCCTCATATCCATCCGTCGCGCTTCGTTCATCTTATCTTCATCCTGGAAGAACCACCCTTGAGCATCCTGAATCATTCTCGCCTGCTGCTGTTGCTCCATCTCACATCCGACATTCAATTGATGCATATACTTCGCTTCTGCGGTCTTATCGAGGTCCCTCCATTTTCGGGGATTGAAATCCTCCACATCCGCCGGATTGACCCAGTAAGGAATCTTCAAATCAATGGAAGTGCGCATTTGTGTTTGAGGGGGGCGAGCTGCATCAAATCTAATCGAGGGACCTTGAGTCCCTGCTCCGGAGCCAAACAGAGATGTGAGAAGCGGCAGAATAAAAAGTAGGAGCAACGGAAGAAGAGACGAGAGAGCGCTAGAAATGCTAGGGGTTGGTTCTGAGCCAGGGGGCTGTGCCGTTGCGGGTCGTCTCCTAGGTCGGCCGCCGCCGAATTGATGCACGCGAATTCCTGGACCGCCCCCAAGATTAAAAACGAAGCCAGGACCGGTGTCAAAGAGACCCCCTCCTGGTTAGAATTGTTAGCATGTGTATTGACGACAAGGACATGTCAAGGATCGTTCATGACACGCAACGGTGCGCACATGGATAGGCAGTGTAGCGGATTTCCATGCGTTTTGAGAACATACCAAACGGTCCCCCAAATCCACCACCCATTCCCCCTCCGAAAAACTGTCTGAACATCTCCTCTGGGGATATCTCTTCTTCCCACATGTGTCCTTGTCGGCCTGCTCCACCACCGCCGCGCGCAAAATTACTGAACGGAGAGGTACCTGCAGAAGGGCCTGGAAATCGATTGTCAGGGTCACCCCCGAACTTGTCATATTTTGCTTTTTTATCGGGATCAGAGAGGACCTGGAAAGCTCTTGAAACCACTGTATGAATTACAACATCCGTCAGCATTTTGCCTTGACATTGGACAGCAAGGCCCGTCTGATGGAATCAGGAGAGATGGACGCACTTTTGAATGCATCGTCGGCGCCTTCGTAGCCATTTTTATCGGGATGTGTCAACAAACTAAGTTTGCGATATGCCTTTTTTATATCCGACTCTCCCACCGTTGTTTTGACCTCTTCCAAACCCAGAATCTCATAGAAGGCCGTGGGCGAACACCGTTTTATTCGTACGACGGCAGCCTTCTGCTCGACGGTAAACGCTCGCCCGGCACTTCCGTCGTGATGTGTGCGATGTTTGGCATCACCATTGGGCTTTGTGTCGGCGCCGCTCGCTTTGGCGGACATGGTGAGGGCGGGAGATGCCCGGTGGCACTTGGAGGGACGTGGGCGAGATGCGAGGGCGAGATGCGCGGGCGAGGGGTTAAGAGGGGAGTTAGATAGAGGAGTCGTACAGTGGTATAGTCGAGAAGATCCAGGCGCTGGGTTGACTGGGCAGCGGTGGAGGGTAAGACGACGATAATCGATATTCTAATCGACAAAAGAGACAGACAGACGGGGAGGGTCCAGCGAGTGGATGGATGGCCACGCACCGGCCGGTTACGCCCAGCCCAGCACGCCCAGCCCAGAGAGAACGGGGGTTTGGCAGTCTGTGCGTCACCTGGAGCACGCTAAGCCATGTGCATCACTGCTCGAATGACGTAAGCAGCCCTATCAGGATACAGATACTTAGCCATGCCTATGTCTTCCACCTCCAACTGCCAGTATCATTCACTGCTCGCCCACAGCATCCACCGCTGACAGCAATTTGCTGCCGTGTCCCGCACGTCTTCAACCGCACTCGCTCCCGCCACAGTGACCGCCATGGCGGAAGCTTCCAAAAATAGCATCGTCAAATCCCTGCGAGCATGGGGAGGTGAGTTGTTCACCATCACCCATGTTTGGTTGATATTCATGTGCTCCTCCAGAAAACCCCCTTCCTCCCACTCTGCTGGCGACTTTGATAACCGGCCAGCACATGCGCCCCTTCCAGCCACTGCCAATGCTGTTTCCTCCCGTTCTGCTCTTCTCAAGCTATTTGAACGTGAATTCTTACAAGATCGACGCCGCCGGCATCACAGCTGCATGGAGTGGTTTGTATATCCTGTTAGCTAGTCGCCGTAAACAGGTTAGTGATAGTCCAATCGTCAGTTATCCATGGCGTCGAAGGGATCACCAATGCCTCCCTGCATGTAATCACCATCTCCGCACTGCCTTGCTAACCGGATCCCAGAAGTTTGTTCAGAAGTTTGGCGCTCGGGGCATTGTTCGCGGTACATCCATAGGTCTTTCTGCCATTAATCTAATAGGGTGCGGGATTGCTTACGCATTTGGCCGGAGGAAGGACGAGGAGTCTCGATAGAAAGAACTCACAGACGTATCTGTAAAACATGTAATATATTACGAATGTCATTGAGTACAAATCTGTATGCAAAGAGGGGGTATCTGCCAATCTCTATCCTTTGGATCAACAAGAACACATTGAAGTCCCATTTGGGATGAACTTCGATACATTGATGAGAATATACGTCTCCAAAACTCGTTGGTTTGGATTCTATATGGTATGTTGATGGGAATATGCCTCTATGAAGATTTTGCATTACCAAGCACAAGCTCGTTACCGGCTCAAAACCACTCAGATCTAGCCTGGGATGGCTGACAGCCAGACATATCTAGCTATGGGGGTTTAATGTAAAAGGATCTTGGATGACTGTAGGTGCGCCATAGCACCACCTATGGATAATGTGACATGCTGACGCGGTTTCCTTGGGCCTTGAAGGCGTTCATTTCAAAGCGCCACATACCATCCCTTAGCCTGATGTGTCCATTGGTTCACCTCCGCCAGATAGCCTGTGAGCCCTCTTCTCTGCTTTGAAAGCTTGTATCTTCGCCTTCAGTTCCTCGTTGGGAATGACATCTCCAATGGTCAGAGGGGTTCTGTTGAAAGGATCGTGCGGATCACTCAAGAGGTGACTCCTAATCGTACTGCGATCCACTGATATTCGGCTTTTTGGAAGGATGACAGGATCTTCCATGATTGTAGCCATGATGGGGTCTAGGTACTCATCTGGCGCGTCTCCAAAGTCTTGTTCTTCCGCATCGTCCTCTTCCTTGGCACGCTGGATGAGTCCTTCAAGGTGATCCCAATCTCGGAGTTGTTCTGTTGACTTCAAGGCGAACCTTTGCATGATATCCCGGGCAGCGCTAAAGTTGGCTGGCTTATACGAACGACCGTCCCGCGCGACTGCCTTGTGAAAGGATGACTTTTCTTTCAAGTTGAGGTAAACATCCGCAATTTCGGAGAGCATCTGTTGGGGGTTCCACCCGTACTGCTCGCCGTTTTCGACTTTTAGATGTCCTCGTTTCTGTCCGACGAGTGCATCTAAATTATAGTCCAACATGTCCGCCAATCGCTGTACAATTTCTGGCATCGTGAAAGAGTCACTTAGAGCTTCGGTGAAAAGCTTAAGCATGGCCACTGTTTCATTAGTCAGTTGCATATAACCCTTTGCTTTCCCTTCAGCTGAGGAAAGTTGTTCTTCCTTTTCTTGTCGCACGTTCGTATCCATCGTTTCGGGCGCGCTACGAAGCTCCTTCTGCAGGTCATGGATCTGTTTGAAGGCTGTAAAGGACTCGTCCAGGACAAAGGTCACATCGTTTAGCAACAGGTTCACGAATTGTACGAAAAACTCCAGGTTGATCCTGAAAAAGGTTAGGCCGAACAAGATGGGGGATATAACAATACAAACCTTGCTTCGGTGGCCAGGTTGTCACGGTATACTGGATTTGGCCACACTGTTCTAATAACCTGGAAGATCTCGTAACGAATGTTGAACTTATCGAAAAACTGTGTGTGGGCGCCAGTGCTCTCGCATTCGATATAGAACTTCATTAAAGCATGCAAAAGATGTTTTGTCGCAAAGTTGGAAGCGTATAGGACATCCCCTAGAATGCCCTTATTCCGAGTATGGATGGGCCACACCCCGTGGAAGAGGATCGTAACAAGTCCAGATTTCAAATAGGGGTTCTTGATGTACTCTGAGCTACGCAGAAACGTGATGCATACCATCATCAGTTCGTCGCATTGCGTTGATGAGATGATATGTGGGATATTCCTCGTGATAAATTTGAAGTTGTCCACAATGTCCTCAAGGAAGTATTCTGGCAAGCACTTGAACACTTCAGGCTGCTCTTCTCGAAGCGGAAGTTCCAAGGCCCTCTTTGGAAAATCTGAATCAGGGGAGACGAGCCTCAGTAACCAGACGATGACATATCTCATCAATTGCATTGAGCGTGCCTGAGCAAGTTCGTCTAAAAGAATGCCTTGTGTGGCCATGATAACACAATGACCCCTGTCGACTTCATTCTTGAGTTTTTTCAGGTGTGATTCATAGGCTACAAGCTGTGCTGGATTCTATGGTATCATGGTCAGCTGAAGAATCATCATAATTAAAGGGGGCAATGGTAACAACCTGGGCAAATTTATGGCGTTCAACCTCCCACTTCTCAAGCTGCTTTTCCAGCCATTTGACCTCCCTTTGAAGCGAAGCGAGTTTTGTATTGGCAGCTTCTGTCCCGTAATGATGAGCGGCAACTGTAAGGAAGAATATTTCAGTTATGAAGTTATTACTGCCGTCAGCCTTCTGGCCGTAAAAAGCGTCGGAGGCGTGTTGATCGGCGTTGATCTTAGTCTCGTCATTAATACTGACACGAGGGTTCCTCCTCAGATAACTGATATCAATACGGTCGATTTTCGAGAATGTGGCATCCATGAATGGTTCACATAATCGGTCCAAGATTACGGTAACATTGACCATGAAACCATCGGAGGATACCGTCTTGGGATCCACTTGTAGCGCCCTTCTCTTATGATTTGAATTTACGGTGAGAGCAAACCAGTCCAATATCCTTTCTCTAGAGTCCTTGGTCTTGATAAAACAATTGGCAATATCGAAGAGCTCGTCTTGATGTGTCTGTAAGGTCATACGAAGTGCTTTTTGTGAGTTTGCGATGTATGCTTTGTCCCGGGTTTTAGGGCTCGAAAAATAGTTTAGTGCGACTGGCCCTTGCATTGGAGAAAGGTGAAAGAACGGTCCTAGGAGCGTATCGGTCTCGATCTTATTTGATGGGAGCTCTGGAGGTAGAAATATTGGTGACTCGGAAAGAGCGACAAGGAGTGGTTGATAGCGGACAAAATTGCGCATAGCCTGTGAATAATTAGCAGATGTATTTGAGCGGATGTGTTTTGCTTACCATGATGTACGGTTTATAGTCGTCATTCATGGACAGCTTCGCCAACTGACGGCTTAGCTCTTCCATAGCACCGACAAGAAGCTCTTTGACACTTTCATCCTCATGAAATCTCGAGACAGCTTCACTGAGAAAATCATGGCATATCCCCCGGTCGCTCTCAGAGTCGACCAACAAGTGCTCAGCCAAAGGATTCACAGGTGATGGATCTTGCCCAAACATGTCAGGTATGGTTGCCGCAAAGATACAATAACTGAAGCACAGTCTACGAGCTTCTTTCAGGATATTGTACTTGGGGTCGGTCTTGTTGTTGCTTCGCATTCCCCGGAATAACCTAGATACTCGCTTCCAGCAACCCAACAGGTAATCCAGAGATTTCCCCGCAGGTTGATTTGATGCAGCTTCCAAGATTCCCTGTTCAAGAATATCTACCCCCAGCCGCATAGACCTTTTGTCTTCTTTAAGGTCTGCCTCGACTCCAGAAAGGAAGTGTAGGCGATGCCCATGAGCGTCCCGGGTCGCATTAGCGTCCAATGTAACCCTAAAGATATTTGCAAGCGTTCTGTCTTCCCAAACCTCTAGCGAAGCTGGACTCGCGGCCGGAGATGGAATTTGAGGTGTCGGGGGTTTGTCGCTGTTCGGTGCTTGAGCTGCAGCCGGCTTGATATTGATTTTGGGAGTGGTGGGATTCTCAGGTTTTATTCCGAGCTGAGAGAACGGGTTTGGCTTCGAGATCGAGTTCTGTAATGTGGGCGTATTCGTCTGGCTTCCAGCAGGAGAGGCTTGGGGTTGACTCGATTCGGGTTGGGCAGGGCGCTGACTTGACGACGTGGATGCTGGGGGTGCGGAGTTGCTTGATGAGGGGTTTGAACTGGACTGGCCTCCAAGCTTCGCGAGGCGCTTCATGCGGATCTAGGGCGCCTGTCAGTGACTTGACGACCTTTGAAGGAGGCGATATAAATGTGCAGCTCACCTTGTCTGCGTCGGACATGGAATCGTCCATGGTCAAGGTGACAAGTGAACGTTAAACAAGTGTGGAATGAGAGACGTTTGGGACGGGATGCGTGGAGCTTGGGATTAAGATTGGGCAGTGTATTGGCTGTGGCACCGTCAAGGTCAACAACGGAAAGTTTGAAGGTGTAAGTTTGCTTATGTATGAAAGGTAGCAGTTGCTGTCGGTAAGGCAGGCACTCGGCGTGTTATCGCCGCCCGCTAGATCCCCAAGCTGCGGCGGGGTAAGTTACGTATTACTAACACCATTTGTTACCTTGAGATACTGCTGCCTTCACTGCCACACTGCTTAAAGCCAGCATAGGTGATGGTGTATGTATCTAAGTACATAGTTTCGCTGTTAGAACACGTGAAGGCATGTTTATTTGTTTCTATTGGCATGAATAAATGTACTGCGAAATGCATCCATGCGCCGTTAGGGGCAAACGTCATTTTTCACAGCCAGATATAACTTCGCGTAGGGAATCTTATGATTAAGGAACCTGGTTTTGTCCAGTATGCTGCCAGAACCCCTTCGGTGTCATCTCTTCAGGCTGCAGGTTCTCCACGCGATCACCAATGCAGTTCCTGCCCGTAGACTGCCCTTCAAGGACAAACGGACGGCTACACGCAGCTCTCTCACTGTATTTGAGGTATGGACAGTATATTTTGCAGTGGAAGAGATGCCACAAGGCACAAATCTGGAAAATCACGAGAGTAATCGAGATGTGTTCATTTCTTAAGTAATGGTGAGGAAAGAATCACGTCCTCGGTGGATCACACAGAAGTACTGTACATAGAACGGAGTGAATTAAAGGGCGACGTCTGTCTGCGCCACATGTTGATGATCATGGTCTGTGCGGACATTGCTCTTCCTTAGGTACGTAGGTACGGTCCATGGCCAGAGAGAATAGACGCGAGGCTGCAGATACGGACGGGCAATCCGAATGAAGACAAATTCAATGCTGCATCAAGGACAGTTTGGAGGTAGATGGGCTGCGTGTTTCTACTGCCTTTTTGTTTCGTCTTTTTTTTTTTT
>AJFL01000073.1:0-20904 GCA_000467735.1 Rhytidhysteron rufulum CBS 306.38
TCATCATCATCATCATCATCATCATCATCGGCTCCCTTCAACCCACAATCAACACCAAGCTAGCAAGCAAACATTCCCAAAATGGCCCACCCAAATACCTCACCACCAACCTACCAAGAAGCAACAACAACGACAACAACCCCACTCCAACCCCTCCGAGCCTCCCACGCAACTTTAACATCCTACTACCCGCTCACCCTCAACGACTCCCACTCCGACACCGAGTCCGTCTCGCTACACCCACAGACGAAGCGGTATCCGCGAGCTAAGTACCCGCTTCATAGACGCCGGTTGTATGCGCGCGTGGCTTGTAGTTTGTTCGTTGCTGTTGCGGTGGCTTTTGAGGTTGTTAAGCACTTTACTGGGATTTGTAGGAGTAGGGAGTGTGGGTGGACTATTCCCATTGTTTCGATTGTATGTTGGTTTATCTACTTCTCATTCATTCATTCCTTGATTATCTTGGTGTCGTTAATTTGAACTCACATCCACATACACCCTTATCAAAAGAGGGTGAAAGCGAGAAAGTAAGCATATGCACTAACAAGAAACCCCAGTTCCCCTTCACCATCCTCTGGAACCTCGCCGAATTCATCACGCTCCTAAGTAACAAACGAGGCATTCATCCCGCGGCGCATATTGCGATTGATTTCATTATCTTTGTTGGGCTAGTTGTTGGCACTGTTATTGCGTTGAGAGCTAGTAATCAGATCTGGCCGGTAATTGGGGCTATGTCTTGTTTAGCTACGTAAGTATTGCTTTTCCTTTTATATGAAGAAGTGTTTGAGGGTTATGGTTTGCTGATTTGTGGAATTTGTGTTTTAGGCTCACGCAGTTTGCGTTGTTGATTATGGACTGTGTTTCTGTGAGGAGGTAGGTTGGGTGGGGGAAGTGGGGGGTCACCGTAGAGGGGAATAGGAATAGGAATGTGAATTGGGATAAGGATAGGGATAGAGGAGGAGGAGGAGGAGGAGGAAGGGATAAGACAATGAATACCCATGCAGTGTTGGAAGAGAGAAGTATTGGATACCCCTGAGAAGATGGGATGAACAAGATACCTGTGCGGGGGGATATTGGGATATACAAAGATTCTTTAATGAGCAATGATAAAAAGGTATGATAACCATTAATCCACGGGGCGGGGTTTTTGCAGCTTCTGATTTGCCTTAAGGTGGAAAATGAGGCTGAGCTGTTTGTCGAGTAATGTTTAATTCTCTGAATGTAAGATGTATAAGTTCTTGGGTATTTGAGCATAATGAACGGGGCGAGAGAGAGCTGAGAATTAGAGAGAAAGATCAAGTGAAGACATTATAATACACTAAGGAAATGAGGATATACATTAGTAACATTACCTCAAAACCTAGCATATTCTTCTCCCGTCCACTCTTCCCTCTCTTACCCACCCATCACACTCCCAACTCTACAACACCAAACCCATCCCCCATCCCCATCCACAAAACAACAAAAGCAACCAAAAAACCCCTCGCCTTCAGCCTCAAACTAAAAAACTGATCCGCCGGTTTCACAGATCAAACAAAGCCCCCCAAGTTTGCTAAAAATAGCACATCTCACGCACGTGCGCGCTAGTCTCATTTCGGATTAACATCGGGGTTCGGGTGAGACGGGAGTTAAGGCTGTGTGGGCTGTGGGTTGTGGATTTTGTTTTGGATGTTTTGGGTGGTGGGTTTGGTTTGTTTGTTTGGTGGTTAGTTGGGAGAGTTGGTAGGTAGTAATGTGAAGCTTTTTCTAGTGTTGTGTATCTAGTGAATTGAAAAAGAAGGTTTGGAGTATTTAGGTGCTGGTGGTGTCTTCTCTATGCTTTGAGATGTTGTTATTGAGTGAGAAATATGATGCACACGTCGAAGGTCGATATGATATCTAAAGAGAGGAGCATTCTCATCATCTCTGCAATGAATTGTCTTGTCAGTTTTCAACAGTGATACCGAATGTCGCGAAGAGTGCTTATTTCCATTAAACCCCCCCACCTAAGAGAATTATTAGTTTATACCACTAAGTACAATTAGCTTCAGGTTTGAAAAGACCTACAGTGGATGAAAGGTCATACGTCTTAGTGATTTGAGCAACCCTCTGAACATTCTCGTTCGGTTGGCTGAGTTGAATATGAACCACCACACTTGGACGGAGTGTGTGTGAATACAACAAATCTCCTTTGTCATTGTTAACCGCAATGGAAAGTCTGAGGTGTGACTCTGCGGCCGCGGATATCCAGCCAACTTCTCGCAAAATAACCGGATAACGTTCTTGACACCGAAAAGGCTTCTAAGGAATCGAGAGACTGGTCATCATTACGGCCAATTTGAGAGGACTCAAAATAACCACGTAGTATGTCCTACTGTGACTGTATAAAGATTCGTCCCGACTCCCGAAAAGTATGATAGGACCTCAAGAGAGTTTAGGATTATTCTCCAAGAAAGTGAAACTAAACCGAACCGGCATCGTCCTTTGGATTGAGCGCTTGGTAGCCGCCTAGTAAATACGGAGTAGCTGGCCGAGAGACATCATGATAAAGCTACAGAGAGGACGATGCGGAGTTGTCTATGATGAGTTTTCTTATACCAAAGATGCTCTATCATCTCAGAGGTGTTAGACATAAGAAGTAACATAGAAGTGTAGGATACTGAGGGAACCCTAGAAGGAAGATTCGCTTATCCCTGATTCGACATTCTTTGTTCTCTGCTGAGAAGATGTATTATAGTGCAGTGTCGATATATAATGAAATCCTAAGTTAGCCGAAACGCACCTCAAAAGGGAGCAGGATTCTCGGCAATGACCAATCAATCGAGATACCATCAAACCGATGTAGATAGAAAGAAATTCTTCTTGATCAAAATCAGCCTCTATCATGAGCTCCAGGGCTCCACAAGTGCGTAGCGGCGGGATCAATACGACTGAATACGCTGGAAGAAACGACTCAAGTACATATTGATCGACCAAAGAGATCCGAGCCACGTCGTTCTTTCAGCTGATGTAGGTGCGGCTGAGTGAAGCTGAAATAGGTGTGATGAACCCCTTTCCTACGAATCCTTCATACCGAATCCTTCATACGAAATGATAAAACCATTTTATTGAAATTTTGGAATGGGGTGTTGATGTTCAACTTTGTTTGATTCAGTATCCAAAGCTGTACTATCGGCGTTGGGAGTTCGCACTTTATGTACAATTTATGAAATGATGAAGGAAAAGAGGTATCGTACTTGACGTTAGCTCAGATCCAAGTAAATGAACCCTTTGACGTATATAAAAGAAAAGGAAGGCATTGAAAAGCCTCCAAACGTGCTTCGCTAAAAGGAAAAAAACAAACGTAAACAAAAAGGCTGATCATCATAACATGAAAACAGCCCAAGATATATCCTAACTTCCTGACCATGCAAGGGTATTTATAGATGCTTAAAACCGTGCACAAGGAAGACAATCCCCACCACTGTTGAATCTTCTAGGCATTTTCAAAAATTTTGAATTCGTTTTTAATAGGAGAGGTGCGCCCAACGGGTATCATGATCAACTTCACCATCCTCGCTATGTCAAGGTCAGTATTATCCTTAAAATGTAAACGCGAATTTATTTCAAGTCTTCACAAGAATTAATGACGTACTCTCCCTACCAGTCGTAAACCCAACCCGAATTCTGCTCCATGAATTCGGTGCAGGCTTCTTTGAGACCAATATTTGATCGCAACTCCGCAATAGTGAGCGGCTCACGGGTTAAGGGATCCGTCGGGGAGCGTTTAAGATGCTCAATGATAGTAGCGCGCTCATACGATTGGCCTGTTTTGGTGACGACAGGATCATGCATGATTTCGAAGGTAATGCCATCAATCAGGTAGTCCGGCACCTCTCTCTTTGAAAGATTGGTGGGGTCACTGAGTGCGAATGCTGTGCGTAGGTCGTCCCTCTTCTTCTCCCAGTTCTCCTTTGTTTCCTTCTTCCTGTCTTTAGCCTCTTCTACTCCTATCCTATCTGGATCATTTTCTGGCTTGTTGAGATCCTCTTCAATGTCGAACAAGGCCTTCTTGTAATCCTCTTCGAGCTTCTCTTCTAGCTCTGATAGTAGATCCTTGCGCCGACGTAGCCTGTCCCGTTCGCGAACTTCCCACTTCAATTTCTTGCACTTCAAGACGAGTTCTGATATCGTGGCAGCATTGTTTGTCTGATGGGGTGTGCGAACACACATATCGTAGGCTGTGAGGGCGGAAGTGAGGGCTTCGTTCGGGTGGTTGATCGCGAGTTGAGCTTGTGCTTTAGGAACATGATAATTAGCTCGACGTTGCGCTTTGCACAGTAACCATGAACTCGAATTCGGCATATTCGACTCCAAACAAAAGCACATATGCGCGCTTGCTCGTTGCCTTGTAGGCCCAACTATCCGGAGACGTCCTTAACTCCGAACACACGTACCCAGATAGAAATAGGCCTTCATGTTCTCTTTGAGCAACTCAATGCTTCTGATACAGTCGTCAATGACATCCTGCCATTTTTCCAGCTTTAGTCTCGCGTTTGCTCGGTTGGTGAAGAAGAGAGGGTTCTTGCTGTTCTTCTGGATGGCTTGCGAGTAGCATTGTTCGGCGGAGGCGTATTCGCCATTTTTGAAGTGTACGTTGCCTTTTGACTTCAGCTGATCCGCTTGGTACTCGTTTCCGGGGGGCATTGCGGAGGACGTACAGCCGGTGGGAGGACTTGGGTGTACGAGGAGGAGAAAGAGGACGAGGTGAGAGTAGATGAGCGCGGAGGGGTCAAGATGTTTGGTGGTCCGTGCTTGCAATGCCGAATATCGCGGCGCGTTTCTAGAATCAGCCGTGGAACTTTCTGGACGTTCACTCGTATCACTAATCAGCCGGTTTGTCCGCTACCAAAGTCTTCTTTCTATCCCCGAACTATCCGAGCGATGAATTGGGATGGAACGGCTAAGGCTAAAATGCTTTCGGTGATTGACATGAGACTCTACCTATCTTTCTTGGCATCTTGTACGGTAATGTCCAGCCTCGCGTATCTAATCTCCTCATCTGTAGCAGGAGTGGAGAAACAGTCTGTTAGAAGTTCTCGACAATATATGAACGTCAAACTCAAATGCGATTTTTAATGCGCCGTAACATGTAGTCTGAACACCTCGCTCCACTGCAACTTTTATCTGAACTCGCGGATCTATTATAGATCAACAAGAGTCTAGATAGAACTTCTCATCGGAATATCTTTTTTCTTTTGTATTCGAAGGCGCTTATCGTTCAGTCACAATCATCATCTAAAGTATTCAACAAGACCCTTGTCGCAGCACCATCATTCACACTATGCACTTCTTAGCCAGTACAGGCATTCCAGGGGCAATTATTCTAGTTTACAAGCGGTAGGTCTGGTTTGTTTAGCATAACCATTCCATTTCCAGTAATCATTTCCTTTTACGGAATATGTCTCACTAATGCATTTGTAATTGGATGGTTTTGTCTTCAAAATAAATATATCTCTCGGCGTCTAATTTGACTATATATACAGCAACTATGGCGATAATTTATCGTTAACACAAAGCGACTTGTTGCGTTACATCTCTGACATTACCCTGATATTCAATGAGGCTTATTCTTACCAAGGCACACCTCCGTATACCTGCTTCGATTCACTCAACAAGAATTAACCACCTTCTTAAGAAACAACCCAATTGCCTCATATTGACCACATATTCATGCAATCTCTAGAGTACCCTCATTCATTCACCTCAGTATGAGAACTACACCATGATAAAACGTACACGGTTCAACCCACCAACTCCACCACACTATCATCATCACGCCCTCTTGAAGGCGAAACACCTTTATCATCATTAATTCTGCCCCTTATCTGTACCTCCAAATCTTTATCCAAAAACTCCCGTCTCCAAGCCTTCTCAACAACTCCATCTACCAACTCCTTCCCTTCCCCGTCCCACCCCGACCATCACCGCCATCAAACTTCCCATCTCATTTCACACTGACATTCATCCAACAATCACCATATCATCGCCGATCACAGACGTAAATCAACATGTTACAATTACCTACTTAATCCATGAAGACCGGGTACCAGTGGGACGGGCCGATGCGCAGGGTCTTTGAGCGACATTAGCGGGAATTTAGTGTGGGGTCCTGAGAGGTGTTGAGTAGGTGATTGAAGATCTTTGGATAGAATATCGGGGGCTGGGACGGGAGTTTTGTTTAATACTCGGGATGGTAGGGGGTAGGGTGATATAGGTTTGGGGGGCTTGCTAACGGCTGTTGACGTCAGATTCGGTTCTACTTTATTAGTAGGTGGTGGTGCTGATGGTTCCAGTTTCTACGTTGAGAAGGGAGAAGGGTTAGAAGTTGCTGGGAGAGCTGTGTAGATGTAGATCTTGCCTTCACTTTAATGATCTACTCGTATCTTTGGCCCAAGTTTCGTTATAGGATCATTCTCGCCATGTTATGAAGAGCTATCCGAGGGGAATATTATGGCATCAGTGTTAGTAGAAGAGAATAAAACCTCACAAGAGAGGATGGCTGTATAAAAGAAACAGTAGCTATACCACGATGAAAATGAGGACACGAGAGTAATGGGCGTTGAATACCAACATTTCTCCAAACATGACAAGAAATCGAAATTCGATATAAAATTGGTGGCCTTACTAAGGAATAGAGATGAAGTAGCGTTAGAACAAATGAGATATTAAGGGCGAAGAATACTTCACACCGATGGATGATGCTTTCTAGAAGGATCGTTCTGAATGAATGGTGGAATGATATCGAAAGTTTCCGCGGGTGGTCGGCGAAGAGTACGTGCCGTCTTATTTATTTTTTGGTGGTGAATGGAGATATTTTTACACATCCAAGCATACACTATCCATCACTAATAGGTTCACCGACAACTAGAAAGGTCGGCTTCGGGCATCAGGAGTTAGGAATTTCTAGGTACTAAACTGAAGGATCTCCAGGGAATCCAAGCGAGCCGTCTAGACATAACGATTTCTGTCCAAGATCAGTGCGGTGAACAAAACGTCAACACAGCATCTAGACTCAGTCGACAATCCATCCCGGATCTCGACCCGAATCGTGGAAGTGCTGTTCCCTGCAACAGAATCCTATCGGCAATCGACTCCAAAAAAGTCCTCATATGTAAACTCGGACAAATTCCGGACCTGCTGTAGGCCTGCTTCGCTCTCCCGACTTTTTGGTAGCCACACGGGAAACAAGCGCCATGAGTGAGGAGTAGGATCAAATTGGGATTCTTCTATTCTGTCGGTGTCCGCGATCGAGGATTCCTTGAAACAAACGGCCAATCCCCCACAGGAAATTGGGGCGATGGAATGCCAAGCGGTAGGATCGACGATGGTTGTTTGGGTTCCTTAAGAAGGCATGGTTTAGTAGCTAGATGTAATTGAACGGCCGTGGCAAATGCATCTGTCACCCCAGGATTCGGAGCAAGTTGTATCTATAGGCAATGTTGTTGGAGTGATGGGAGGTAAAATATTTACTAGGATGTAGATGTTCATAGATGAAAATGCAATAGGAAGTTGTCTATCGATACTCCGTAAAAGACAGATGAAGTTGGAATAAACTAAGAAGTCCATTGAACCCCAGGACACGGGTCGAAGTCGTGTGCACAGACCCGGAAATAACCTGCCTATTCCCTGACTCTCTAACTCTCTCCTCCACCCTTCATCTTTGTAGAACGAGTCAAAGCAAACTACGCTTTCATGATCAGTCCATGTAGAGGATCCGAAATTCAACATGATGGAATCTGCCCAACACACCAAATGCAGTCCGAAATCTACCATCAAGAAGACCCCGGCTAACCCGACGCTTTGCAGCCTAACAAACGCCCGACGACAACCTCCTCAGCACAAAAACCGATCACAAGCTTTCAAAAGCCAAAAAGAAGAAAACACTTAGCTACCTTGGCAGTTCATTTACACACGGTACCCCTCAAATCCCACTTTCCTTTCCCGTTATCCCGGCTCGGACCTGGCCGTTGTTCCTGAATCTGGAGACAGGGATGATGAGCAACGATGTTGCACTGCATCCTACCTTAGCGAGAATCGGGATGAGCATCACAGATTTCAGCATCCCATTCGACGGGGTAATCGGGTAGGAAGGCGCCTCACAGCGCCATTTTGTAAGTACAAATGACTTCGATCAGGCGGTGCGGTGGCTACGTCTCATCAATTGGTGGAAAACATGGGTTGGGTCTAACTTTTTGCCTTGGTTTCCCTTGGTGGCTTTCTAGAGTGGAGTTGGTACACATTCCTGGCGGGAAATCATCATCGTGACCTGGTGGAATACTTTCAGCCACCGGGGCGGAACGGAATTTGCAAAACCCGGGGGCTTTGAAATACTGGTCGGGGTTATATTGAAGGGTGGAGCTACATGGGGTGAGTGACTAGGTCATGGTCGATTAGATTGCCGGGATCATTTGCTAACTCTAACTCGATATCGTAGCTGGTTTTAGGCTTTTGCCCTTTTCAATCCAAATTCCTGGCTAGCCAGCCTATAGTTTTCGTCCTACCAACTTTGCAGGATCCTTCTAAATAACAAGTTGTTGGCGTCGGGTGTACAACAGTCCCACTATATAAAGGTGCCTGTAAACCCCGTTCAGGTAGTTTACAGGTCAATCATCCATTCATTCATTTGCATTATTCCTCTAGTACTTCTTACCATTCAATAATGTACGGCTACCTCGCATCTCTTGTCATTGGCTTCGGCCTTGCCAGCGCTGCTCCAACCGCTACCGGCTTTAGCTCTTCGTGCTCCGATCTTGTATTGAGAAATGGTTGGCTTATTGGAAACTGTTTGACCGGAGAAGGCGACGCTAGCATTCAAAGTGCCGTTTATCTGCCTACTAGAATTACCAATTCCGAGGCTGCTCTTGCGGTACGTACATCTCACTCATTGATCAAGCCATTTGCTAACGAAATCATAGTGGAAAGTAAAGTAAGTTCAATTTAGAGAAGTTTGTAATCAAATACTCACAACAAATGCAGCGGCCAATATGGAGGTAGCTGTTCGGAGTGTGCACTCACAGACGGTGGTGCGTCTTTGAACTGCATTTGCAACCACAGCTGGAATGCAAAGGAAAACACAACCATCGCCTTAGGTACGTAGAATCATTGAACATATTAATGAAACGTAACTTCAACATACTAACCCAAATTCAAGAGGAGCACATCGCCAACTACAACGGCCACCTTCTCTCTGACCTTGAAGGAACCCCTACTGTCCCGGAGAACAGCGATGTCCCCATTCCCGATGCCTTCCGCTACTCCGTTCAGTACGGATGTGAAAAGGGTGTCACGATCAGCGGGGACGGTCCTACCAACTGCTATGTTCTACGTCTAACGAACCCTCCTGTCTCCTTCGACTCTCTGGAGTTGATCGCCGACAGCAACGGATGGAAAGTCACTGCATACACTGACGATGCCTGTGCGACCGAACCAGTAGGAGAGATTCTTCCTGGTGGTGACTCCTGCGTGAACTTTACCGCCACCGCAGTCGGCTTCAGCGTCCAGCCATTGTTCAATGGTGTTTAAAGTATCGATTATCGGAGATAGTCATTCAACATGGATGGAAAATTTATCTTTCTTCCTCTGCCAATGGTAGAGTTCAATTCTTGTCAATAAGTTAGTTCAGATACTGTATCAATTCACTCAGTCCTTGCCTTTAGCGCATTGACTTTTATTTTTGAACGACGGTCTTGATCACCATACATTACCTTCAAGCATATTTTAAATCGTCTAGTTTTCATGAAAAGAATTTCTTTGTAGTAATAGGCCTTCATCGAACCTCTTCACCAAGACAGCTTTACCCAGCGGGCTAGTCCTAATTCAGCCAATCATCACGTGCTAACTTCCATGAAGTATAATTAAGCTCATACCTAGGTATATCTAAGCTTAATATGCCCTACATGCCCCTAGAATCATCAGAAACACATATTCCCATCACCGCCCATAATATTCCAGGAAAACACCATCCAACCTACCAGACCCTCCCCAACAGTTCCCCAAACCCTCTTACTAATCACCCCAACTAATGAATCAGTAGCCCACTTCCAAACCCCAACCTCAAACTCTAACTCGTCCGTCCCTGCATCCGCAGTACCACAAGCAAGGAAGCAAGCAAACCCGCGTATTAACCTACCAACGATTAGAAGGTCTCCAAAACCCCATGAGGGCCGCAAAGACCATGCGGGGAGTGAGTGGGGTGGGGGGATTTGCAAACTACGCCGCAATGGATTCCTGCGGGGGGTAAAGGTATCCGGCCGAGAGAACGACTCTGGAACCTTTACAACGATTTTCGTGAGCCGTTGATTACAGCTTGTTTCTTTCTTTCTATCTCGTTCTTCGGGGTTTGTAGTGTTGATGTTGTTTGTTTATACTTGCGTGCGCAGCTTTTAACTGGTTTGCATGTTTATTATAGTAGCTGATAGACAAGGCTGTGAACGTGTTATCCTCAAAGACCTTCGTCTTATCATCCAGCAAATCCAAACACCATGGCGCCCGAACCCGAGAAAAACAACGTAGAGGAGATCGAAGCAGTCTCCAACTCCCCACAACAATCCAGTCCAGAAGCCTCAGTTTCACACGAGCCATCGAAAGCGAAGATATCCTTCAAAACCAAGATGGCGATACTGGTTGGTTGAATACACAACTATCCTTGTTCTAGAATACATGAAACTAATTTCGATCCCAGTCGCTCATCATGATGTATGAGTCTTATTTATTCACGCTGGTTATGCCGGCTGCGGTTTTGGCTTATATCAATTCGGATCTGGGACCGGATCCTAAGTATCCTTGGATTACTATATGGTAAATACCATTCTACCATCTACCATTTACCTTCTACTCGGGATCAATACTAATATCATATACAGTTGGAATCTCGGTGCCGCTATCATCGTCACCGTAGGAGGCCGTCTCGCAGACATCTTTGGCAGAAGTACAAACACCTCTACCCCTATATTATATATAATAATCATTCTAACCACCTTCATCCAGGATGGTTCCTCCTAACCGGAGCAGTCTCAGCAGCAATAGGCGCCCTGATCGGGGCAACGTAAGCCCCCCATCCCCCCATCCCCCCACATCCAAACTAACCCCTCCCAGCGGGCAATCCATAACGCAAATGATCCTCAGCGGCGTACTCTTCGGCTTCGGCGGCGGCTTCCAAGAAATGTGTTTCGCATGCGCCCAAGAGCTCGTCCCCAACCGGTACCGCTTCTCCACACTCGGCGTCATGATCCTAGCAAACCACATCTCATCCTTTGGCCCTTTGATCGGGTACGCGTTTATTGCGTACTCGCCCATTGGATGGCGGGCTTGTTATTGGTTTTGTTTCGCGTTTGAAGTCGCGACGACGGTGATGCTGTTTTTCTTTTATGATCCGCCGTCTTTTGAGACGAAGCATGGGGAGGATCATAAGACGAAGTGGCAGTTGGTTAGGGAGTTGGATCATTTTGGGTTGTTGTTGTTTACTGCTGGGTGTCTTCTTTTACTTCTCGCTTTGAGTTGGGTAAGTCTAACATACCACCCCTTTCTATCCTATCCACTGATATAGCTATCCTCATAGGGCGGCGTAACATACCCCTGGAACAGTGCCCACGTCGTAGCACCCATAGTCATATCATTCATCTGCTTCATCTCCCTCGGTTTCTGGGAAGTCTACGCAAATCTCGCCTACCCGATCCTCCCCCCAAAGCTCTTCAAAAAATGGCGAGACTTCACCGCTCTCCTAGTCGTCTGCTTCGTAGCCGGAATGCTATACTACAGCATGAACGTTCTCTGGCCACGACAATCATCTCTACTCTTCGTAGATACAAACGACACCATTATCCGCGGTGTATACGCCAATATGGTATCATTCGGTACCATCATTGCTGGATGTAAGTTGTTGCCCGTTTCCCAGATGTTTCTTTTACGGTTATGTTAATGGTATTTATTGGAAAGGGTACTGTGTAACTCTGATGCCAATCCTCCATCACGAACGCTGGCAACTAACCGGCTGTCTCATCCTCCAAACAACCCTGATCGGCTCCCTATCCAGCGTGGGTCTAACGGATAAAACCCAAGCCATCACTACCGTCATCTTAGTCGCAGCTTGTAACCTCCCACCCAGTCCGCTAAGTTTCGGTATGGTGAGTTTAGGACTCGAGGATCAAGGTGATATGTAAGCATCCTATCCCCTCCCCTCTCTTCATAGAAACACAAATCCGAGGAACACAGGGGAAGCTAATTGATGAATCAACAGTGGCGTAGCAGTAGGCTTGATATCCACCTTCCGCCTAATCGGCGGCGCGGTCGCAACCGCAATCTACACCTCCCTCTACACATCCCGCTTCAACACGCTCCTCCCCTCCTTCCTCCACTCCCAGCTCCCTTCCAGCTCCGCCTCCTCACCCAGCTTCCCCGCCCTCCTCGCTGCAGCAAAACTCAACACCCCAGCTGCATACGCCAAGGTCGCGGGAATCAACAACGAAATCATCGCCGCGGCTCAATTAGCCGTGAAACTAGCGTACGTACAGGCGTTCAAGTTGGTTTATCTCGTTGCCATTGCATTTGGGGTTTGCGCTATTGTGAGTGCGTTGAGTACGAGGTCTGTGAGGAGGGAGGTTAGGAGTGATGAGAGGGCTGTTAGTTTGGAGGGGGAAAGGGGGAAGAGAGGGGAGGTTTAGGATTGGGTGGATGGAGTGGGTGAGGAATTGATTTGTTGTATGAAGATTAGGGGGGTGCGAAAGAGGTCGATTGGATTGGATTTGCTTGTTGGAACTACTTTTCTACCTTGTTTGTTGTTTTACTTACTACGCTTAAGCAACTTGCCTTCTATTAGTCATTACCAATTTCCTCTTGTATCAAATGTTTATCTTGGGATAATCTGATATGCATATTAACTATCACAGACATAAAATAGGATATATAACCTCTTTTTAAACCAAATAACTAAATAAAACCATCGACATCGACATCGACACCGACACCGACACCCACATCCCCAGCTAAGATGCCAAAAACCCACGTAAGTATCCAAGGCAAAACCAAGAAAATAAATTTTAACTATTCAAAACACCACCCTCCCAAGGGAAAAACAACCCATTATTCAAACAAAACAAAAATTCCTATGCAAATGAAGAAAAAACCAATGAGGAAAATTCCATACATATCATATCATATACTCAGCATAAAATATCATCAACAAGTGTAAAAAAGAAATTGGAAGAACAACGCCGCCAATCTGGTATCCGCGTCAAGAGTAAAACCCCCTTAAGAAAAAATACGAGGTAGCCAACGAAACATCAACATCGTGCGTGAATCAAATACATAAACCCCCTCCCACGCCTCCGTCTAAACGCCATTCCATTCAGAAAACTAAGCCGCCGCCGTGCCCCCAGCGCTAGCCCCCGGAACAAGCATATCGATACATTTTGTCAATAGGTTGCTCGCTTCGTGAAGGAGTTCCCATCGAGTTTTCCGGAAAAGATCTTTCATGAGATATAGCATTCCTAAACAGGCATTTCGGTTCTGCATGTTGGATAGATCGTCCGGTGCACGTACACCTCCGACTCTTCGTAAGAAACCTTGCATATCGCGGACTTTGTCTTCGTGGGTGGAGAGCGGGTACACAGGTTTTATAGGTCCGTCCAAAGCGTAGCCATACGACCAAACAATCAAAGTGGCGAAATAAAGAACCCACGGACGGTTAAGGAGGAAGTCGTCACGGGGAGAGTAGTCGAAGCCGGTACCAGAGGCCGACCCTGGAGGACCCATGCTGTTACCACTGTTTCCGCTGCCTTCGGGTACTAGGACAGTTTTGAGGAATTGGAGAGCGTAAAAGGTTGCATCTCGAGCTCGGGCTGTGGGTGCCCATTGTTCCTTCATCCGTCTTTGTGCACCATTGTAATCTTGTGGTGTTATGGATCGCCCAAGTAATCGGTTTGCGCCAGCGTAGATCTGGCAATCGACAATATCGACGTGCATCGCCATGTGGGCTAGATGATGCAGCACTGTGCGCGACTCGAATACGTTCTCATCATCTAAGCCATTGGAATATTGGTAAGCGTTTGGTGCGGAAAGATCGTTCGGCCGCGCGAGCGAGGCATCAAAATCTGTCTTCCAAAAGTCAAAAGCACGAGTTAAGGAACCTCGCCATTTATCACGGCCGCCAAGTGCTTGTGACACCCCTAATGAGCTGACTTGAAGGTCTCGCTGATTCATGTGCCAGGAGACACTTAGTAAACCGGCCATCAAAATTGTGCGGCCGAATGAATTGGTGCGAACGCTTTGACCATTCAGCGTCTTCTTCAGTCCATCTAGGAATGTAGTTGGTTTAATTCCGTTAGAATGCAGCGTAGCTTCGACACGACCAACTTCGGAACTGCTCGTTGCGGACCAGAGGGCTTCGTCACATGGAAGTGGTAATCGCATTTCGTGAGCGACCATTACGGCGCTGTGACCAAACATGGTGGCATGGATGCTATCCATTACAAATGCAGCAAAGGCTGCCCGGCGGGTTGCTTCGTTCGTAATCCAGTGATTCCACCACTCATCCGGAGAATTAGCATGAGCCCCATTGACCCCGTTCTTTCCATCTTTTACGCTGGGTGGAGAATCCATAGCTGATCTCCCGATCAATGAGCTGCCTCTCCGCATTAATGTAAGCGTCGTAGCATGGTGTATATGAGCTCGTTCGTGCAGCGGTCGAGTCGAGTACATTTTTTCGAAGATCTCAAGCAAAAGTAATGCTTGGAAAATCCACAATTTGGCAGGCGGCCGGAAATCCGCATCCATGAAGATCTCCCAACGGAGGTGCCAAGCCAAAAAGTTGGACAACTGCGAGCATTGTTGCATAACATCAGTTCCGTACGTTTTTTCCAAGCACGCTGCGCCTAGAGACATGATGGCAAGAAGTAGGAGATCTGGACATGCAACGGCGTTGAACGTTGGTTTGTGTAGGATGGGTAGCTGTGGGTGGAAGTGCACCCAATACGAACTGATATATGTTTGCATCATGTGTAAGCTTAGAACATGATTGTCTTCGTCCTTATTGCCCTCGCATATTTCATCCTTTTGCTTCTTGACCGGCGCATGATCCGTCTCATTAAAGCGACCCATGATGAGATCGAGCAACTGTTGTCTTTTCTCTTCTGAAAGAATGGTCTCTGGGAGGGACGTATCCAGCATGCTGTTGATTGCCATTGGATGCTGCGGTGGAGCCGGTTGGCTGAAATACCCGGACACCGTGGGATCGTAGTTAAAATACGGCGCTTGGAGACCAATCTGCGCAGAAGCTCCTGCAACAGGGACATTGCCATTTCCTCCAGGGTAACCCATTGGCGATGCTCCAGGCCCGAAGTTGGAATCATTGAATAACCACGCAGCAAAATCGTCGGCCATTGCGAATGGTGAACGGCTATAACCTTCACCACCAAACATGGGAATGGAATATGACGGAGTAGTATTTTCGACCAGCCCTTCTGATACACCGTTCATCCTGGTGTCGGTTTGACTGTCAACATTCATAGGACCTTGCCCAGATGGTGCGTTGTAATAATTGCCCTCCTGGTGTCGGGTTTGAGGTGCATTGGATTGCTGCATTGTGGAGTACTCTGGAGGTGGTAGAGTCGTAAATGGGGGGAAATTTTGCTGTGATTGATAACTGGAGGATTGCGAATGCTGCTGGTAATTAGCTGGCGCTGAGGACGGATACGATTGAGAAGGGGTAGCAGTGGAGTTGTACGGTGACTGGGATCCATAACTCGTAAGGTTTGAGGTCTGCGTCCGAAGTTCTGGGCGTTGAAAGTTCCCATTGCTCATGTGAGGTGAGTTCTGCATCTGCGGTCTTTGATTACTGTACGATCCAAAACTGCCTTGTCGTGCAGGCGGGGTTCCATACGTTCCTGGTCCTCGGGAATGGGCTTGCATTTCGTGTCCACGGTAACTGTCATCGCTTCGAGATCTGTTGAGATTATTCTGCTGTCTTGAAATGTCTGATGCGGGTGAAGGAAGCGTTGGATCGAGAGTCGGAGACATTTCTGAGCCTCCAGTAGTGGAGCTGGCGACGACTGACGATGGTGATTGCATGGAAAAAGATCTCTCTTGGGGGCCTTGCTGCACCTGCAAGCCATGATCAGTACCATGTCTAGACTACTAATGCCAAGTGGTGTTTACCGTGGGGGAACCTTTCATCTTGCTGAGATTTGCCTGGGTCTTGGGGGCCATGGCGGCAGTCACAATGGGATTCATGTTTTGCATGAAAGTGTCCTTCCGCAGCACCCCAGCTCCTCTGGCAGTGTGCCGTTCCTTGTGTCGGGCACATAGATCCTGACGTACGAATTTACGGTGACAGTCTGGGAAGTCGCAAGAATAGATTTGCTTTGGGTTGTCTGGTACGATACAAAGTCAGACTCGGTCTCAGGATTCCACTGTCACAACGGACATGGGATGGATGGTGTTGCTTGGGGCTTTACCAGAGAAGAACATGTCACGCAAGATATTGTCACAGTTGCTTCTGGCGTGCTAGGCCCTTCTTGTGCGGCAGCGGAATGGAAGAGGGACTCGGTGACAACTTACGGTTCAACTGATGCCGATACAAATGCTCGGCTCTTGAATAGCTCTTTCCACAGCCTTCATGAGGGCATTCGAATTTCTTATCCAAGCCTTTCCTGCTTCTCCTCCGCTTGCGCGACGAGCCGCCAGCCTCGCCACCGTCTAGGTCGCCATTATTCTCTCCGTCTTCCGCCTCTCGATCTCGTCGCCTCCCTCTGTGCTCTTCTTCCTCTGGGGAAGCTGGGGTCGGCGGCTCGGCAGTGGAGCTCGTGTCCATCTTCTGGGGGAATTGGGTATCGAGGGTCTTTCCAAAGTCCGACGGGTGCCCTGCGTGCATGGAGAGGATTTGCGCCGTCATGACCTATGGTTCAGAGTCGCGTTGGTGAATCGCAGGAAACGGAGATGGGAATTGCTCGAGCGCGGCAGTGGACAGCGAATTGCTATCGGGGTGCGTCAGCCGATAGGTAGACTGGCAAAGTTCCGAGGTGGTGGGAGTCGGGTGGCCGACTATAGGGCCGTGGGGAAGAGTGGGCGAACGGCGTGGAGGGATCGGAAGATGGCTTGGGGCATGCTAGCCTGGCGATGGGTAACACGAAACGTGCGGGCGGGCGGTGGAGGATAGACAGGCAAGAAGGAAGGATGTTGGAGGAGTCGGACGGGATCAACAGGCGTCTGGACAGGAAGCTTGGTGGAGATCACGGGATTGTCAGGGCGCGGAGGATGGGGTTGTGGGACGGGAGGTGTGGACGAGGCGCGTGGAGTAAGTAAGCTTGGTTTTAGTGGAGGGGCGGGCGAGCGAGGGGAGGAAAGGAGGGGACTCGGCCAGATGACCTGCAGCAACCTGCCCGGAGAGATGACGAGTCGGGGGTTTGCTCTGCTGCTCTGCTGCTGCACGCTGCTGGGCTGGGGTGGAGAGGAGAGTGGAGCCGTCGTCCAGCCAGTGCAGTGCCCAGATGCAGTGCAGGCGTGCCAGTCTGCCAGTGTCGCAGAGCCAAGGCGTGGGACGGACAGGACAGAGGGGACGGGATGGAGAGAGGTCGACGCGGAGAGAGACTCGAGAGGCGGGGGGAGCAGTTTGGATATTTGGGGGTCCCAGACTTGGGTGGTCGAGGCAAAGGGCGCAAGATGGCCCCCCGAGAAGGCAGAACAGAACAGCGGCCGTCCCGGGCACCCAGCAGGCAGTGAGCAGAACAGAGCAGAGAGGCCCTGGAATTGGGCTGGGCTAGGCTGGCAGGCTGGCTCTCACTCGCCGTGCTGAGCGTGGTGCCGAAGGGCGGATGGCAGCTAGTGCTCCCTCTGCTGGGTTTTGAGCGATCTCCGCCGCAGCCGCCCGATAAGTTTGGTTAGAGGGATAAATAAGGGCACGGTAGCCGATGATTGCTGAACATGATGGCAAGATAATAATAACTGGGCGGCATTCGGATCTCCGACCGGGGTCTTGCTGAAGCGTGAAAGGGTGATGATTATTAGAATGCTGATGAGAAATGGCAATTTGCCTATAGCACGCTCCCTTTCTTCCCCGGCCGCAGCAACGCCTGCCTGGCACTTGTGTGAGATAAATAAGCTTTTGGTCTGGGATCAAATCATCAAACTACCGGCCAGATGATTAAACCAAGTCGTTATCATGGGCTCGCAGGCCGTCGTATCCACTGTTTCTGCCCAACAGCAGCAGCGATGATTGCCCTGTTGTTGATATGACAAGGACACATTACTGTACGGATTGCTGCTGTCTGGCGAGCAACGTCAGTGTCAGTGTCAGTGTCAGCGACACAAAAGGAGCGCGGGCGGATGTTTCTGTCGCGGTCGCATGCCTCGGATGGATGAGCGTCGAGGGTTTGGTTTGCAGTCCCTGCTGTTGTGAGACGGCAAAGGCCAGCCAGCGCGCCGCAGCCAACAACAAGCACCAGGGCCAGTACCGGTCGTCGCCAAAGTAAAGTGTGGAGAAGTGAGCGGTGCGTTGCTGCATGCTTGGGGTGCGTGGGGGGGCGTGTTCTTGCGGCTCGTGGGGGTCTGCCTGTCCAGCACATCAGAGGTCGAAAAATGCACCGATTCCTTCTCGTAAACTACCGTTGTATCCTCAACCATAATATAACGGCTGAGATGGAGCTGCATCTCCCAACTGTGCTGCCTCCTGCACCGCACCGCACTGCAAGCCTCGCAACTCCAAGCCGTCCCGCTCCCCTCCCCTCTCCGGCTGCCGTCTCGTCTCTCGCTCCTTTGCATCCACTGCACCGCACCGCACAAGTCGTCGTACCTGTCCCGTCCTGCAACCAGACCTGCAGACAGCTTTGCCCCGACCCTTGCCAAACAAACCAAAGCAGCATCTTGCACGCCTAAGAATGCGTCGCCAACGACTCCTCGGACCTTTTCCCATCGTCATCGCCATTCCCCATTCGCAGCTCTTCGCCCTCTTTCGCCCTACCCTTACATCTTGTGTATCTTCGAACTCTAAATTTCTCAATTCCCGTTAGATCTACGCTCTTTCCCATTCCACAATGAATGCTGTTCCTGTATCACACGATTCCATACTCCTTCCAACCACCTCGTCCGCCTCCGCCGTGTCATTGGCCAGCTCTGTGGCTCACCATGGCTTGCTTCTTCCCACCACCCACTTCATCCGGTCCACCTCACGCATCCAATCATGCCCAACTACCCCAGATCCAGCAAAGGAAAAAAAGACTTGATCCACCGCAGTTTTGCATCACTCTCCTTCCCCCGGCCTCGGACGCACCTAGCCATGACCTACTGCAAGCCATACGACAGCAGCCCAAAATCCAGTATCAACGCAACAAGCGGAGTAGCCTGACCAATCTACGGGCGAGCCTGCCATCACTTTTCTTTTCCTACCCTCATCATCTGCGGATGTCATTCTTCCTTGTCCACAGGGGTTCACACACAGATTGAATCCAGCTCTCTGTTCACGGAAAAATAGAGTTTTAACTAACATCTACATACCTCATTCGTCCACGGCATCCACTTCGATCTCTCCACAGAGATATCTTTTTCATATTACCTCCTTCCTATTTTTTCAGATGGAAATCTCTCATCTACAAAGGTATGTACGTGTGTATCACACTAACATCATACGAGCTCTCAGTCCGTCCAATCTCAAAGTCCACACACCTCCCATCGCCATCGAAAAAATTCCCCAAGTCCAAAGCCCCGGACCCGTAATCTCACGTTGTGGCGTCTTTTCAAATTACCACCACACGATACTGCCCAGCCGTCCCCTCCGCCACACACACACGCCAAACACGAAAAAAGCAAGCAACCAAAACCACGCCATGACTTCTAGGCGTTTTATCTGCATAGCAAGAGGCTGAGGTTCATGCAAAATGATACGCGCCACACACCTACCTCACACGCAGAGTGCAGAATAGGATAACGAATCCGAGGATGCCTAGGAGGTCGTGCACACGGCAAGAAGGCCAGGTTCCTGAGGCAAGAGAGAAAAAAGCTTTCAAGCACGTGGTGCGCTTAAATATGCTAGAACCATTCATGGGTGCTTGCTTCATCACTAACATCCCAGTTCCAATGGCTAAATATCCTTCGTTATAGACCAGCAAGATTTCAATATCCTCCATATTCCCTCGACCTATCCCAGCCTGTCTGCACCAACATTTGTCATATCTCACGACACATAGGCTTGATATTACTACACCTGTCTATCAGGCCAAATCGGTATCCCCCGGGGAGCAGGACCGTTTTTATAAGCACTAAACATCTTCTAAGCAGATATAAGAAACTTCATCAGCTTAGAAACAGGCATGACTAATGCCGCAGGTTACCTACCTGTTACGACAAAATCCACCATTTCATCAAACCAGATTGGCATCTCACGGGAAGCAGGGTATAAATCGCATCTTTTATAGGGGCCAATCGTCTTCTCTAAGCACATCCAAAGAACTTCACTGGCTTCAATCAATCGTGCTTGCGCCAATACCACACAGAACGCTTGAATTCCCTTTTCACAAGCACTACCAGTCTTCTCGTATAAATAAACATTTACAAGAAACCCAACTGGCTTAAAACCTGCAAGCACTTTCGATACTCATACCAAAGAAGAGAATGCACACACGGCCCACTACAAGATAGTTATAAATAGTATTAATGCCCTTGAGCCTCCAACTCTCTTCTCTAAATACGATTACATACACCACAATACATCTTTTACTGTTCATCTTTTTTGATAATTAAACCCCCCTTCTTACTTACTTACCTACCTACCTCCTATCCCATTCCATCCATCCCAATTGGAGGATCCCCGAAGAAAAAAACATACAGTCCAATAGCCAAAAACCCAATCAAGAAAGAAGTAAGAATCATAGAAATTATGTAATAATAATAATAATAATAATA
>AJFL01000074.1:0-15736 GCA_000467735.1 Rhytidhysteron rufulum CBS 306.38
ACAACAACAACAACAACAACAACAACAACTCCTAAGTCTCCCCTCCCCATCGCAGAGACGCTCCCTCTCACCCCGTCCTGATTCACTACCACCTCTAAGATCACGCCTAAGTTCTCAGTGGGATCCAGATGAACTAGATTCAAGTACCGCGGGTACGACTACTCCCTTGGGAATGGCACCTGTGAGACCAGATGAAAACACTACTGAAAGGGTATACCATTCAAATGTTGGCGACGTTTCCACCCCCTCACACTCGCCACTTGTCAATGGATACATTCCTTCGGCTAGTGCATCACATAGTTCAATACCGACAAATGCGCGCGCTTCTGGTTACAGTCGTTAAGCTCATTTGATCGTCATATGGTTCATCACTGGTTTTACATCGTTGCACTTAAACCATGTCGCCAGAAATTCACCTCTCAACTATAACCCCAAAGGTACCATCAGAATTGACATCCAATCCTTCGACAGATGGGCCATTAGATGCTTATATCCGCATCTGAACACACATCGAGTTTGACTCCGAGTACTTAAAAAATTCCACCCAGCAAGGTGATCTAAAATATAGTTGGTTCATGGGATTACGGCTTAACGCTGGCTGTTAATTGTCTGTTGCGGCAACCAACAGCGAGCGAGATTTGTCTGTGTACATAGTCCCACTCAACTTCCATTGATATTATGTAGACGTTGGATGGATACTCTAGTTTTCGTATTATCGGGGCGGCATCATTGCCGTTCTCCACTTCCATCAGGGAACAACAGGCCATATACATACCATTTTCATTTTTTCATCGGGACGGAGTATTGTTATGATACCATTTGACTGCGATAGATGCATTTATTATAGAATTAATGTCAATGTCCCTTTCACCTCATCAACATAACAATCAAAACACATTTCCGATGCACCGAGGATCAAATGAGAATTTAGGATATATCATGAATAATGTGTCATATGGAGCCAGCGTGTAATTTACAACTACCTCAAGACCGATCCCGTGCCGAGAATACTCCTAAACAATGTTCCATCCAATCAGTCTTATGCACTTAACGTCACGCTAAAATTACCCAATTTCATTCCTTATGCGAACCACTCACCCGACAACCACCTGTTCAAGAAATCCAGACTAGGGGCGGGCTGGTCGTATGGGACCATATGACCACCGGCATGGATCCTGATGAAGGTAAAGTTGCCACTCGACTTAACTTGTCCAATCTTGGAGCCGTCAGCCTTGAGCTTAAGATCCTCAAGCTCGACCTTGTTGTAGTCCTTCTGACCGGGCCATTCGAGAGCCTCAGCCCATGCCTTGTTTCCAAGCCAGTTGCAGATGTAATCGGCATCACCAGCATAGATGAGGACTGGGATTTCCTTGAGGATACCAGGAACGAGACGGTGGAACGGTTGCATCCAGTCACCCTGGAAAAGGAAGTTGCGGTTGATGTCAAAGTTGCAAGACTCGTAGCTAGAGACCTCGGCACCAAGGGCTTTTTGAACCTTATCTTGGTTGAGGTAGTCTGAAATCCAGCCGAGCTCAGAGTAGCAGAGATTGCTTGAGTCTTGGCACTTGCCACGAACGTCGTAAACGTTCTGACCGGTGCGCTGGTAAGGTCCAATCATAGCATTGTTGCAGTAGATGGAAGCAGGAACGCAGGACCAGACGCTCTCTGTGTTGTAGCAGTTTTGGATCAAAGATGCACAGCGAGGGTAGGCATTCTCCATAGCCTGGCACTCACTCTCACCAAGCACTGCGGGCCATCCTCCTTCGCCGCATGCCATGGGCTTGTAGTATTCATACTGGGTCAGACCATCGGTGAGACCATTGCCGATGAGAACGGACTGAAGGTTGATGTTACGCTTCTTGTGAGAAAGAATCTCAGAGGCAAAGACGGGGATATAGTGTCCAGCATAGGATTCACCAGAGATGTGGAAGTCTTGCTTAGCATACTCAGGGAACTGCTTGAAGAAGAGGGTGAGGAGAGCGTAGACATCCTTGCCGGCGGCTACGGTGTTGCTCACGGAGCCACCAGAGTATGAGAATCCGACGTTAACAGGCTGGTCAAGGAAGATGACGGAAGCGTTGTTGTTCCAAGAGAAGTCGTTGTACTTAACTTCGAGCTTCTTGGTGATGGACGACGGTCCCAGTTCCATAAATAGTCCGGTAAGGGATGAGCAGCCTGGGCCGCCGTTGAGCCAAAGCACAACAGGATCGTTCTTAGGGTCGTTACGGGACTCGAAGAACCCTATAGTAGTTCGTTAATACGTCGCTCACGAGTGGTGGTGATGGCGGTACTTGCAGTAAAACAGGTGCTTATCGTCCTCTTCGTCATCAAGGTAGCCGCTGTATTGCTTGACCTTGTCGACACCAAGAACGCTGGGATCCACCTTCTTGACCCTCAGGTTGTAGTTCTCCAACTTGCCATCAACATCCCTCTCCTTCTCACCCTTGGCGTTTGTAACCCAAACGCTCTGAACATCAGCACCTTTGACGATGTGATCCCACTCGCGATCGGCCTTCCGCGTGTGTGGCTTGGGGGTGGAGAAGAAGCTGGCCTGATCGAAAGACTCTGGAAACATCATGGCAACCTCATCCCAGAGTTGACGGGCGTCGGCGGATAGGCCCTTCAATGACTCCTCCAAGTTCTGGAGTGGTTTCAACCAGGACTCGGATTGGAAGGTCTGCGGGAGCCTCATGGGCTGCTGCTGGGGCATCATGGCCGCCGATGCAGCTCCAATGAGCAGAGACGATGTGACGACCTTCATGATGATGGCGCCGTGGGTGAACTAGTGAGCTGCCGGAGCTCTGTGTCTCGGGGTTGTGGGAGCTGTGGCGATGATGATGATGGTCGATAGCAGACAACAGCGTCCCCGAGATGGACGGATGGATGGATGGATGATGGGGATGGAGATGGGATGGAAGGGAGGGGGAAAGAGGATGGAGGAAGAATGGAGGTGAAGGAGGTTGAGGTAGGAGGTCATTCAAAGCAAAGGCAACCAAGCATGACGCGGGCGGTACCTTATCGGAGCTCCTTCCCCAGCCACTTCAATGGCACTACGCCGCATACAGGCTAGCGGGTCAACACTGTGCTCGTGACGGGGGTTAGACCGTCGCCCCCGTGCCTGGCAGTGCGCAGTGTGCCTGGTACCTACCACCTTGAACACAACCCGTTGCCATCCACAAGACAACAGGATGTGATGACGGAGTGAACGATGATGATGCGTTGCTTTTGCACCTGCGAACCTCGACTGGTGCTTGCATCTTCAACATCATCTCGGAGATGTGAGAACTATGGTTAACAGCTACCTGGCCATGCATTGCATTGCGTGTTGTTCCGGTGCATCTGGCTCATGGTGGCACGTTGTTTGGGTCCAACTCACTTCACCGCAATGGGGAAGAACCCTTAACAAGTCCCTGGCTAGGTAGGTACCCGTGGAGATCGCTGATAACAGGGCTTCCACTAAGACACATTGCCCTGCCGAGGCATCGAGTATCCGTACGTTGTATGGGAAAGTAAGGCGGTGTACTGACTAGGGCTTACTCCAGATTGCCCAGGTACAGTATTATCAAATGTACCATTTATTCTAGGAGCGTGGAAAACAAGCTACCTTTGCATGTAAGATGTGCTGCCTTATCCAGGCACCCAGGCACATGGATGCCTCGTTGCCTGGCTTGGTCAGCAACCTGCTGCCTGTGACGCACCTGTCCGGCAAGTCATCCACCCCTCCAAAACATTTTCTATGAAAAGTCTCCCCGCCACAAATCCTTCACCACTGACACCTTTCGCACTCATATATCCCCGAAAACATGCCTATCAACCAGGTATGTATCGCCCGTATCCATCTGCCTTGACCACGTTAACAATTTCCTCACAGCCTTCTAATCAAATCAAACTCACCAATGTATCGTTGGTGAGGATGAAGAAAGGTATACTACCATCTTTGCGACTTAGCAAACAAGCGGCATCCAACTAACCATTCGCGCAGGCAAGAAGCGATACGAGATCGCATGTTACAAGAACAAAGTTCTCGAATGGAGAAGTGGGGTCGAAAAAGACCTCGACAACGTCCTCCAGATCCCCAATGTCTTCCTCTCAGTCAGCAAAGGCCAGGCAGCACCCAAGCAAGAACTTGCGAAGTCCTTTGGCGTAAACACTCCTCTAAATGACATCATCCTGGAGATACTGAACAAGGGCGAATTGCAAGTCGGTGATAAGGAAAGACATGCCCAACTGGAACGAGTTCACCATGAAGTCATCGATATCGTCGCTGGAAAGCTCGTCGATCCAAAAACAAAACGAGTCTATACAACCGGCATGATTGAGAAAGCTCTTGACCAGCTCAGCTCCCAACAAGCGAACCAACAGGCCGAAGCCGCAAAAGGCGAAGAGATGACAGAGGACAAGGGCAAGGGCAAGGACCTACCCAAATGGACTGGAGTAGTTACAAACAAGTCCGCAAAGTCGCAAGCATTAGAAGCCATGAAAGCGCTCATTGCTCATCAGCCGATACCCGTCACAAGAGCGCGCATGCGGCTGCGAGTCACCTGTCCGACATCCATCTCTAAGCAAGCTGTGAAGTCCGCTCCCAAAGCACAAGGTTCTGGTGACGCCGCAGACGGTGCGGAGAAAGTGCCGGGTACTGTCAAAGATACAATTCTTGGGTACGTAGAGCAAGTCGAAAGCCAAGATGTCACAGGCGACGAGTGGGAAGTCGTAGGGTTCGTGGAACCTGGCGCGTTCAAGTCTCTTTCCGAATTCATCGGTAGTCATACCAAGGGACGTGGCAGAGCCGAAGTATTAGATATGGCTGTGGTTCATGAGGATGACTAGGTAACGGAAACACGTTCCAATGACATGTTAGTAGTTCATGCACGACCAGCGCATCTTTCACGACATTTGATATGTTTGTAAGAGCGCTTACGCATTTCATGGGTAAGGACAGAATTTCCTTGTTCGTATGAATGGAATTGCCTTACTAATGCTGAGATAGTATCTCTTGAGAGTGGCCACATCACAGGTGAGCCAATTATCTCAAACAAGCGTATTCAGCCGTACGCAAGCCCAGAAGATCCGGGTTTACTTTAAGTATTTCTCCGACGAAGACTATGCATTAATGAGTCTCAATGTTGTACACTCCCCCTCATCTGTTCCACATTCTCGTGCGCGATGAACGGTCTGTTGTTGTTTCTCTCGAGCGCCCGTATCTTTCCCAACCCGTTGTACTTCCAGATACTCAAATATTTCCCTTGTTTGTCATTGTCCAAGCGGTTCATAGCTGGAGGTATCCGAAGCTCTTCACACATAAAAAAATAACCGCCTCTGATCTAGGTCAAATGGTCCTTCTGCAGCACGAGAAGAGATGTCAGAAATAGCTCTTTCTTAGCTTCAGGACTAATGCACGTCAGTCGAATCATCTTCATTTATAACCTCGATCCTAGCCATCATGCTGTTCCAGCCATTCAGGCACCGACAGGTGTTGACGATATCCTCGTCCCTACACCCCATACATCAAAGATTGATTTGCCAACATCTCACACATGCCAATCCCACGCTCTGCTGAATGCAAGTGGGGTACAGTTTACCAATCAGTTTCTTTGTACTACTGTTAAACGCCCACCGTGATAGATAACAACCGCTTTCCTATCATCCAGTACCTTGTATGTTGGAATGAGTAATTCTATTGGATAGTAGCATTCAATACATCTTCCACATGATCATGCCAGACCCACCGCGATTGTAGATGTCCATTCACTATTGTATTATTACTTTGAAGATATAAATTTGCTATGTTCTAATCCAATGAAGCTCTGCAGTGTTCATACGCGCCTAATGGCCATTGAGCAATCATTGTGCGAAACGTCCCATCGTTGTTAGCTCGTCTATGTCACACTGATGGAAATGTTTCATCATGAATGTTCACCTACATGGATTTCGCGGCTTTTCAATGGATAAAGGGATTTCAATTGAAACACGGCGATTGAGACACCATACTTAATCTTGTTCTATTCGTATTGACCTAGTTTACCTTGTGATCTATTGGCGTTCGTCGTGTGAAATTACTTAGTACGCGAAAGATCGCCTAACCTCTATGGTGTTTGCCCACGGGAAAAGAAAGCCGAACTGCGGATTACAGAATCTATTCTTTAGCTTTTGATCATATTTGAGAGATTGGACTATCATACAATGCTACAAACCAGGGACATTTCCATTGTCCCTCTTCATCTCTCTGCAACTGTGTCATCCTTGTTGAGAGACTAGCTTTACGTTCTTGGAATTGAGGCCTAGCTTTATTACTGATGGATGTTGAGAGATAATTGGTGTCGAAGTCTATCTATCATGGGGAATTTGTGCTTGAATCGATATAAAGAATATGTATTGTAACGTATTCTAAGTACAAAGGGGAGATCGTAATGTCGTAAGCGTGAGTCGTTAATCATATATAGGTGAGCCCGCCACCAATGTCATAAGGTTGTCATGATCGATAACAGATGGAAAGGAACCGGCGCAGAAAATGCTGACCAAGGGGGGGTAGGGGGGGTGGAAAATCAGTGGCATACAAGGAGAGAGAAAAAGGTGCAGCCCCTGTTAATGCGAGATCAGTACGGAGTACCGTGACGACAACCCCCTGACGGAAAACGGAAAACGGAAAAAGGAAAAGCAAAAAGGTGACACCGAAACGCCAAAGGAAACAGCTGGTCAAAACCAATATCACCTCTTATGCTTTTTTTTCCCTTTGTTGCTCCAAGTATCTGGAGCTTGCATGCGGTCAGATGTTTCATCGAGACTTCGAATCTTTCTTTCCTCTGTAAAACCTTCCTTATTTTGCCATTCTCTTGTGTCACCATTAATCCCACCACTCAGTCCTCCTCAGTCTTCCATTTCGTTGCAAGATGCTCAGGACCTCAGCACTGCTAGTTTTTAGGCCCCACATGCGTTGAACGGGCTCCGCGATCATCATCCAGTCATAGCAGCGTACATCATATAGATCCAGAACGATCCTCACTAGCCACGGATCCCACATGGGTATATCTTCGTCTTGGTACATCTGGTACGTAAGCGGAGGCGAGGGTGCCTCTGGATAAGTTGTTTCCTCGTCCTCACTACTGGCGTCTGGAAGCGAGGATGAAGTCGAGGATTCGGAGGATATCGATTCATTAGAGCGTTGGTGTACGATAACTCTGGTCCTTGTGTGAGTGATGGCCGAGGCGTGGACCTTTTGGAGAGCGGCTGTGGCTCTGGTAGGCTTCACCATGAGCTGCGAGGAGGACTTGGAGTAGGGGGATTCCTGGAGGGGCGATGCATTGGTGATACGTGACGGGGAGGCGTCGAAACTTTGAGATTTATGAATTCGGACTTTGGGGGATGGTGTCCTCGGGGGTGCTACGATGGTTGCCATTCTTGACGGATAGGATTGGGGAAGTCCGATGGCAGGGTTCGAAGATTAGAAGAAGAAGAAACGGTTCTCTAGCCCTCACAAATTCGAATCTCGGATATTAAATAAAACACACAGTGGTAGAAGGGGAGAAGGGGAGAATGGGAGAAGGTGGAAAAGGGAAATGGTCTACGCTCTATACCCCAAGACTCCCAGAAGTGGTAATCGGGAACGAGCTTGAGGAGAAAGGACTCTCGCCAGCCGGACCGCCCAAACGGCGAATGGAGGCTTATATCACTGCCAGTGTGCAGTCCAGACCTTGCACATCTGCATGTCCCAAGGGAATGGAGGGGTGGAGAAACAACTCAGGGAGGGGGGAAAGCAGTGCAGTGCAGGATGCTGGCGCGGAGGCACATCCTTGCTTTTATCGACCGGCATCCGGTAGGTCGGAGATGAGGGAGAAATGAAAGAGAGACGCAGAAGAGATGCAAAAGGCATGCATGCAGAAAGCATTCAATCCACGCTACGCACTCCAGACTTGGCAGGCGGAGAACAGCCGAATGGAAGCGGTCGATTGTGTGAGGGTGGCCATATGAGATGGCGGGTGGGCAGGGCAACGTCGCGTGGACACGTGTGGGCATGTATGTACAGGTGGGGAATACAGAGGCTGGAGGGCGAGGGATTTTTGGGCAGCACCTGGGCACGGCAATGGGGGGCTGGCATTGGAGACCGAGGCCGAGCGATGGCAGGTTCGACAGGCGAATCAGTGAAAGCATCCAGAGGGGAATTGAGGCCAGAGCACGCAGGATCGCCGGACTTGATTCAAACAAACTGGAGGAGAGGGCTGGGAGCACAGCGGAGGGACTAGGCCTAGGACAACTAGAGGCCGTTGCACCGTCGCGGTGCGGGCCGGCGAGCAAGACAACGGGCGGGTCAGGAGATGCGACCATTGCCAGTACTGAAGTCGGAGCGAGTATACGGGAAGAAGGGTATGTATGGACGTACCTATGCAGGCGGACGAAGAAAGACAGCGGCTAGAGCATGCGTGCCGGCGGTGCTGTGGTTCACGAAGCATCCAACCGCCCAGGGAGGAGAGCGGCAGTGCATGGCGAAAACGGAGGGTGGGCCAAAGGCGCTCCGGATGGAAATTGTCTGGATAGTGAAGTGCTGCTGCAGTTGGTGGTGAGCAGGGGTGTGACGTGGTTGAAGCAACGAGTACCTGTCGTGGCCGCATCTGCGGCCACATCGATTGGGCCATGTACTTGGCGCCGAAAGAAGAACTATGTCTATGGAGATGTCAGATCAGCATGCCGCTCTTGAACGAAGACACCACGTAGTCGAGAGCTGGACGCCATGTGCAAAACCGAATTGGATTGAGTGAGTTTTTGGTACAGGCCCGTTGGCCACACCCTACGGCCCTTCACATCACCCCTCCCCTATTTTTCATTTCAATGTGCAGAGAGCCGCATGAAGCTTGGTTGAGAAGCCAATCAATTCCTTGTTCATCTAACACCATGAGAAAAGTGCCATTGCCACACGCGCCCCTGCCAGCATTTGCTGTCCCAGAAGAAAGAGACCCTGTGCAAACCAACCCCCACTCCAATCTCCACGATTGCCAGCGAATGCGAGACGTTTAACCCTTCTTCTTCGACACACCAACGGTACGGCCTCGTCGGCCAGTGGTCTTGGAGTGCTGACCACGTACACGGAGACCCCAGTAGTGTCGGAGACCACGGTGAGCGCGGATCTTCTTCAGGCGCTCCAAGTCCTCACGGAGCTTGCTGTCAACACCGTTGGCGAGGGTCTGGGAGTTCTTTCCGTCGGTGATATCGCGTTGCCTGTTAAGGAACCAGGTAGGGATCTTGTCTAATTTCGATATCAGCTCATGTTCATAGGACGATACGAAGGAGTATGTTAACGCACATTGAAGGGGGTTCTGGATGATGGTCACGATACGTTCGAGCTCTTCGGAGGTAAGGTCACCAGCACGCTTGGTGAGATCGACATCGGCCTTCTTGCAGACCAAGTTGGAGTAACGGCGACCGACACCCTTGATCTTGGTCAAGGCGTACATGACCTTTTGCTTTCCATCGACGTTCGTGTTCAACAAACGGATGATATATTGGAAGCTACCAAATTGTCAGCAACGATTCCTCGAAGAAAATAGTAGTAGATGAAGGTTTGGCTATGTCAAACGTTGAAAATCAACTCCATAGGCACTTTGAGTATTCCTTTCAATTCCATTCACCACCGCAATGCATGTTTCTCTAATGTTTATCTGCCGAATCCTTCCAATACTACGACAGTGCTTATAGCATGCAAATTGGATTCCAATATGCCTCATGTTGTAAGCAACACATTGCATCTTTTTATGTGCGTCGATATTTGGGAAACGGTTGAACATTCGAGCTGACATGCATTGCTTGCTGTAGTGGCAAAGAAACTGAAATTTCGTATCGTGGCCTATGGAGCGAGATATCGGGCAGATTGCTTTGCGTAGGTGCGAGGAATTGGCGTGGACGGCACGGGAGGGTTGTACATACTTTGACTTCTCTCCTGAGACGAGCGCTACAGAAAGTTAGCTATTGAACCTGACGAATATATGTGACTGGTATCTTTTGCATATTCAAGAGCGACGACAATAGGAAGGCCCCAATTCTTCAGAACATGTACCATTGTCGTCCGACTCTCTCAAGATACGCATGAAACGTTCCATGCTGATGAATATGAAATAGTGATAACGTACACATGGTGGCGGTCGTCTGTCGTCGGTTTTGTGGTTGTCGTCGCAAGGTTCGTCGTTCGTCTGAATATTGAATTTGGTGGAGGTCGAGGATTTTGGTGCGGCGCCGTGCCAAGAGTGTGCGCTTGGCGTTTCACGTGATCAAGCGAAAGTTAGTCTGTTTAGTCATAGCAATCGGCCAATCACGGCATGAAGGCGAACTTCCTTTTGGCGGGTTGTCCATCATTTTTCCTCGTCATCAATTTGTATTTTTAAAAGATGTCTAATGAGTTTCAAAACAATAAATGGAACACTTTTAATTTTCTTCGATCTATTAGGCACTCATACATCAGGTTGTCCGACAATTGAAGAGGAATTCCATCTATGACAGCCGTGCAAACGCCTTCAAGGCCTCTGATCAAGAATTAGACGGACTAAAGTCCAAGCTATGTTGGGGGTATATATGTCGTTGCTCGTAAAACTTCCAATCACTTCTCTGTTATTCCTAACCTCCTGCTGGTTCGTATCCGTAACACACTCCGCAGCCACATTTATTGGTAGCTCTTATCCTCGATCTGCAGTTTCTTCCACATGCCTAAGTGTTCGATACCTTCTTCCCACCATCTCCCCTCTTTGGATATTTCGACTTCGCCATTCTCTCCATGGAGTTCCTCTTCGAAGCCGTAGCGTTTCCATACTCCCTCGACGCTGACCTGTGCATGGACCATACACAACCCTTTCCACGTCAACTCCTCTTCCACTTCCTTGCCAAGAGACTTAGCAAGTTCCATAGTTGCAGGATCTGGACGGCTAAGAATGTGTGTTGGGTGTGCCGATGCCCATTGTAAGGCTGTATTGACCAGGAGTCTCGAAAGACCAAGCCCACGGTAAGGTTTTAGTGTCGCAAGACGTCCTAGCTTGATGTATGGCTCTGTGGGATGTTTGTGATATACTGCTGAAGTTGTAGTGCCGGGGGTGGGGTCTGCATCCGGATGCTTGTCCAAGGGTGCGCCATCGACACCATCAGGTAGTTCTTGGAGCACAGGTGCTGGCTTTTCTAGGTATTTGTTGGGTGCGTGAGGAGGTGGAATGAGACGGATCGTACCGACTGGCACTTGGTTTGCCGTGGCAAGGTCCTTGGAGCTCCCTTCTGCATCGTTCGCCCTTAGATCTGTTGGAGGCGGGGATGAGGTGGAAGATACAGATGCGTAGACAACCCAATGCCAGCTTCGAGCATCCTCCTCGTCAAGCTCATTTTCCAGAGGCACACTCTGCTCATCTACGAATACCTCTTCGCGCACGGTCATGACGTCTTTGAAGGCTTGTGGGATGGCATCGGGCTGTTCGTGGGAGCGCTTGGTACGGTCGTACGCAGCGAGCGCAGTACCCGGAGGCTCGACAAAGGTGATGAACGGGGTGGACATGATGCAGATGTTGTACTGTAACGTTGGTGGTATAGGAGCGGTGTCCGGTTGTAGGCTAAAGGTAAAGCACCGAAGGACCCTGGAAGCGTGGGCCAGTCTTTTAAAAGGTCACAATGACGGTCAAGTGATTTTCGTGAGTCAGGAATGGAACCCCGCAGTACTTTAAGAGGTATACGTATTATAGTTGGCAAGTCATCAGAGAGCACGTAAGAAGGGCGCGTGGGTTTGTTTTAATTTGTACACGCAGGGCTGAGCAGAACGCAGGGCAGCGGTTGGTCGCAGCGACCAGTGGGGAATTGCGTACAGCGAAGACCATGGTGGAAGAGGAAACTAAAGCTCGCTATTTGGGCTAAGCAATGATGGAACGAGCCGAGGGGCCTTGGAACTCGCAAGTTCAAAGAATGACGTCGATGGACAGAAGGTTCAGGGTCTCTTCCACTGGCACGTGCACGGCCTTCCATTTCTCTGTTTGATGCGGAATCCATGAATGAATGCATCGCGATTCAGCGGTGCGCCAAACTCCAAGGAGCAATTGATTCGCTTCTCCAAGTCTGGACGCTGCAATCCATCTTCTATTCTCGTCTAATACAGTACCAGGGTTTAGACATTCGCCAGCTTTACGCCCGGAATTGGTTGTATCAAAATAGATCTAACCCTGCCAATTTAGCTATGTATACTAATGTATCCGAAGCAAACCAGCACTTCGAAGATATATAATATATATTGCAAATCTTATGCGTTATGTAATGTATTGAGACTATTGTATGTAGTATTTACTCCCTCATGTCAAAGTTTTGCTCCATTCTGCGTTGCGCTCTCCTTTCTCAGGCCCCTAGAGATCTCTTGAGATATCCAATCCGAGATGGCCATCGTGGTGACCATAGGATTGACTCCACTTGAGCTTGGAAACACGCTGGCGTCTGCCACGAAGAGTCCCTCTGTGCCCCATACCTGACCGTAAGGATCAACCACTCCCTTCTTTGGGTTTGAGCTCATTCGGCATGTACCCATCTGGTGGGCAGCAACAAACATTGACTCGGGGCTAGGAAACCCTGTGGTTCTGATCTCCCCCAGCCATTCATCAAATCGCTTGTCGTTAATGCCCGGATCATTGTCTTGATCATTGACTCCGCCTCTGACGAAAGTCGATACCCCCGGTATAACCGTAAAGATTTCACTTGCGCCAGCCATATACTGAATCTTTGCTAGGCCTATGAGCCCTTCGAGGATGTGCTGCTTGTCGAATTTGGAGACCTGATATTTGTATCGCATTCGACCATCGATGGGATCCGCGTACACCTGACCGGTATCACGAGGTCGGGCGATTGAAATGTATCCAACCATGTGTTTCATCCTAGCGACTGACAACTTGTAGTCTAACCCGTTCTTCCAAGATAACCAAACAAGCCATGATGACGGCACCATGTTAGTCGCTTCGAGCTTGACACCATGCCCTTTACCATCAAGATTGTCAAACTCTTCGACAACAGACGTCAGAATAGCGCCTTCCCAAGGCCTCGTTTCCTCTTCGTAAAGAGCACCTAGTAATGACACAGGATGAAGATAGAAGTTTCTTCCAATGTGATAGTTTTGTAGGTTGCTACGAAGGAGCAACAGTGGGCTTTGCATGGTGCCAGCAGACACAATGACACGTTTGGCTTTGATCATAATGTTGCATTTTGCCATAGGCTGACCGGCCACACCCCCATTTTCGTCCCGAGAAATCCAAGTGCCCTTAATGCCGATCGCTCTTTTCCGACCATGGTCCATTTTGAAACCAATCGTCTCAGCGTCGAAGCCTTCGATGAATTTAGCACCTGCTCGAGCAGCGTCTGGAAGAAAGGATACGACAGGTCCCTGCTTTTCACAAGACCCACAGCCAAAAGTACAATGCCCACAGGCATGCTGCTTTCCTCCAGTATTTTGAGGAACAGCTTTGTATGACCATCCGAGTTTCCTAGCGCCTTCCATTAACTTTTTGTTGGTGCTATTCTGGTCGATGTAGTCGGTCGAAACTCCCATTCGCTGGCACACCCGGTCCAGTGAAGCCTGGAATTCTGCAGAAGTGAAGAAAGGCAAGCCGCCATCGGCCCACTCTTTGCGCACGAATCCCTGAGTCTGAAGAGATGCGGACCAGTTAACTGTGCCACCGCCTCCCCAAGTCTGGGCTGTGGCCATGCTCATACTGGTATCATCGGCTATGAGGCGTCAGAAACCAGGTTGTTCATATGATTAGATATGCATGTACTCACATGAGGTAAAGCCTCCATTCATATATAGATTATCCATTCCGTCCGCCTCAGACATGGGGAAATGATCTGGAGTCCAATGGTAAGATTTTTCAACCACGATCACCTTGTGTCCTGCCTCGGAAAGGTTTTTGGCGCAGACCGCGCCACCGCAACCGCTACCTACAATTACTACATCCGTTTCGATTGTTTGTGGTTCGATGTTAGGGGGGAATTGAAGAAATTCGTAGTCAAATCCCTTCCCAGGAATCATCCCGACAGGTATCCGAGGGAAGCCCAGTATCTGAGGTAAGGTAGGACTTGTTTTGATCCAAATCTGCTTCGACAGCATAGTAATGGATCGGAAAAGCTGGCGAAGGGGTGGTAGCCGGGAGATAGACCAGTTCTGGATGATAGCTTCTCTTATTGCCACAGGTTGGTCGGCAATGGACGTCGTATAACCCGTCAAAATGTAAGAACCAGCGCGGGTACTAATTGTATACATTAGGAGAATAAATTGTTGAAGCTATGGTACCATCAACTCTTGAAGGAGAAGCCCTTTCGACAACGTGTTTATGTGATTAAATGATTGCAGATGCTAAAGTTTGCACATGATGAAATGCTGGGTCTGGAGTGTTGTTTTCATACTTGCATTACGTGGCCGTAAGCTGAGATATATTTAAAGGGATATACGGATTTTATACTTCGGAATTCAGGGAAACCGCAGCCTTCAAGATGTAGAGGTATACCAAGGGAATGGCTTACTTGAGCAGGTTTAGGACTTGCTGGAATTGCTTAACTGTAGCTTGTGGTGTGTTCAAGGCAAAAAGACGATGCATAGATTCCTTGAACGTTGGATTGGAGGACGCGTTTTCTTGCAGGTACGCCTGCAGGGCTGCATTATCCGTACCTTCAGGGGCAAGTCCTTTCAGCGTGCCAGTAGCTACAGCGTAATCATCAGAAGAGGCTATCAGATCCAGGCCAGGGTTGCTGATGGAACGAGGCTGAATGGAAGGAATAACGGCATCGGCAATTGCAAGAACGGTCTTCCATTGCAATGGGGTGAAGGGATCTTCTCGCGGGGGTGGTGGGCGAGGGACCGCCTTTGGAGAGACAGTGTTTGTATTCAAAGTCGCCATGTCAGCCTTGAAGGAAGGAATTGGACTTGGACATTGACTAGATTAAGGAGGGATGGGTGCACATTCGAAAGTGAGGATAAGGACGAGGAGAAGGATGAGGAGCAGAAGAAGGGCAGGTTAGCCTTCTCCTCCATGCCTTCTTATGTATGCCTTGTAGCCTGTAGGGAGGAGGAGGGAGGAGGGAGGAGGGAGAAGCATCATGTATGGATGGATGTGATGCGCAGAGACATGTTTCATGTTGGTGGTCGTCCCCGCGTTCTTGGGCTCGAGGACGGCTATTATTGGACGTGGTACGTGCTCCTGAAGGGTCCAGTCCACATCAAGTCTGGGGATGTTGCTGAGCCGAGGCAAGTCGTCAGTCAGTCGTCGTCTCAGCCAGCCCGCCCACGTGCGAGTGGAACAGTGCGCACCTGGGCGAGGTGGCAGGTGGCAATGGGGAAAACCGCGGGCCGACGCTGAGCGGCGCTGGTGGCCTCTGTGGCCCTCCGTAATTGCAATATCTCCGTACAGAGCCGGCGCCTGCATCGTGTGTTGAGAATGCAGGCCGCCTTGCCTTGACCTTTGAACCCTCCTCTGTGGGGAACAGGCTGTCACTTCGGCGGTAGGGTACCACACCAAGCATTCCAGGTGTGCGCTCCGGCTGCCTTGATGCCAATTGGCACGAGAGGCATGAGGATGCATCCACTACGGATTGCTGCCTCCGAACAGACAGGATTTTTATTTTTTCTTTGGCAGAGAGAGATATTCTGGAGGGAGAGGCTGTCGGAGAGAGGCCCCGGTAGACATGCGAGAAGTACCCGGGAGGAGCGTGTGCCTGTGTGCCCGTGTGCCTGTGTGCCCGTGTGCCCGTGTGC
>AJFL01000076.1:0-26724 GCA_000467735.1 Rhytidhysteron rufulum CBS 306.38
GGTATAGGGGTATCATAAAAAGGGTTAAAAAGGAAGGAGACACAGCTACCACTATCAGAACAAGATGTTAGTCCCGTGATAATCCACGTGTGAGCTGCCCGACATTATCGCCTCAGGCAAACAAAGAAGCATGACTTATCTGTCATCACTCAACACGCATCACTCATCACTCAACCAAAAAAACGTCTCGTATCTCAGGATTCGAGTGGTACAATGAGTTCAACACCCAAATTTATGGGCGCCATCCGTGGTTGGATGTAGTTGCGGTCCCTATGCCTGATTACACGCTCCAGCTGGCGGAAAGAGTGACTTTGGTCCCCTCCCCACCAAGAATGCATTTGCGTATACCATAGAATACAGGATAGCCCCCACATACCCACGAATATACTGTTTTTTACCCAGACCTTATTTCTAACTGTGTTTGTACGCATTGGCTTTCTGGCAAACCAGTGTCGATCTATAGATCCTTCACGCAGCCCTTGGATCAGCGCGTCGGCATTTCTCACCGCTTACACTCGCCGTTCGATGCTACAACATGTCGTGTTACATTGGATTTCTATCTACCTTAAACAAGGATTGGGTGTCACCCATGCGTTGCAGAATAAGGTCGGCGAACAGAGCCTACGGGATTGAACGTGCATTGTCCAGTGAATACTCCGCTTGTTTCTCTCTTTTGCGCAGACAGGAGAATCTCTATGGTAAGTTAACGAGAATTGTATTGGCCGCAAGTCTAACTATGATCTAGAAAATACTAGCGTCGACTGTCGTGAACTAGAGCTCCTCAACGTCTGCAATTTACATGTTGTAGAGCAAATAATGAGACTCAAATTAGATATAGATACTCAGCCTGAGGTGGAGGGTTGGGACGCATGGGAACAAGCGGTGTTCAAGATAAACAAGATGTTGTTCGATCGAGCCATTCAATATGATGTGCCATAATGGCTAGTTATTGCGGTTATGTGCTGGGAGACAAGAATTGAGGCCCCTTGCATGTTCATCAAGTGAAGGAGTATTACAAGTAAAATGTCATGTAGTGTAATAAGGCGTAGGAGTTGCAATTTGTCTGATGTATCCCAAAAGGGAAGCCTGTAGACTGAATGGTGGCACTCTTATACTCAATACATTGGTTGTTCTTCGCCATTCTCGCTGAGTTCCAAGTTTTCGCGTAACAAGGGAGCCCATTCTTGATCCCACTCATCATCAGGCAGAATGTGACTGCTTTCGAATAAGGAGTTCCAGTGGTTTTCGTCCGCCACCATTGCCTCAACCACAGACCCTTTCTTTTTATCCTCACCTAGAGATTTTTTAGCGCCACAAGGCAACATGTTGGATCGAAATACCTTTTATTCGTTGTACTACCAGGAGTTCTTTATAAACGTCCCGAGCAACAGTGACTTTGACCTGCTCATACTCGTCGCATAGCAGCGCCACTTGCGTAATATCGATGAAGTAATTTTCTAATGTTGGCATTTTTTGTTTCTTTGTGACCTTGATGATAATATTTCCTCCTTTGACGAACTGAGCTTCAAGGATCCTGAAATCGGAGTCAAACATGGCAGAAGAAGTGAATCGTCTCGCTTTGTGAGCGCAGTGGACCCTTAAAGGGTGACATAGGGTTATATATGATAGCATTCAAATGCATCTTTCTTATGGACGAGTGAGTGGCTTATTGCCAATATTGCATGGAGGATGTTTATCCAATCACTAAGTAACCAAACCGGACGGGTATCACCTCCCGTTTGTAGACGGTCGTTTGCGGGGATGCGGGAAACTTAGAGATCCGAAGGGGGATGGGCGAAGTGGATGACAATCCGGTAGGAGAGATCCATGTAATTGGGGCCAAACAATCTCAAGTTGCATTCCTTCACTCCGTCTAGGGCTAGCCTCCCGTAAGAATAGACCTATGATTAAGCTCACACAGCTTTGCTCACCTCTGGATACAATGAAGCGCACTCTCTGAGTATCTCTCATAGAATAGGGGCACGAATTCAGCATGGTATTCCCAAAGAAATTGCAATCAAGCCCAAACAGTGCACCCGGAAACACGCATTTACCACGGGTTATGACTGAGAAAATCTGGTGATAACAAAGTATCATCATAACTACATACATCTCCTCTTGCTTGGACCCTCTTCCTCTGGCGTCTCTCGAATGGCTCTCTTGCCTAGTTTGGCTTTCCTCGGGTGCTTCTGAGATGATTTCCGTTTCAATACCTTCTTCTGTTGCCCCTGACCTCGGGTCTTACTTGAATCATGCTTTCCCTCCCCATGTTGTTCTTGGGATGTACTGTTGCTCTTGGATAGCTCCCCCAGGTAATCGCCCCAGACGGCTGTTTCCCAGGTTGTACCACTCAAATTAGGTGATCCTTTGGTCACGTGAATTATGTTGCCTACTCCATACTTCTCTGATCCCTGTGGTTTAGAATAAGCCGCGCCCTCAAGGTTAGGTGTCAACCTCAGATAATCACCCCAAACATCAGTCTCCTGGGTTGTGCCGCTTAAGCTAGGCGATCTTTCAGCCAACCGGTCTGTATTGCCTGAGGGATGTGTTAGAGTTTTCAGTTCCTGTAATTTAGAATACATCCTGGTACCTGGCCTTTTGTGATCCGTACTTTCTGAGAACCTTTTAGAAAGGCACTTCACAAGAGTATCTGAAGTGCAGCGCTGTACGCCAGTTGGGTGAATCATCGCTTCGAGCAATGGATCATCCATAGCGCACCTAACCGTATTGATTTTGTTCATATATTCCTTCATAGTATTCATTGCAACATCCTTTTTCTTTCCTCTGCCCATGTGTACGTCTATGATCTTCCACTCGGATTCAAATGCAGGGAGAGAGATATGCCGAAATGCATAAAGCATTACGATACCAAATGCCCACATGTCAGCGGCCGTGCGGTATTGGTGATTCATCCAGTATTCCGGAGACAGGTACCAAGGGCTACCTGCATAACTAAGGAGTTTACCTTTTGACGCAAACCCAAAGTCGCAGAGCATAGCCCCTCTTTCATTAAGCATGGTGTCCTCAGGCTTAATATCGTTATGAAAGATATTCTGAGTGTGCAAGTATTGGAGTGCTGAAGCAATATTAACCCACACCTTCTCAGCGTCTGAAGTGGTACCAACAAAATATTTTTCTCAATCGCGTATATCACCAAGATCACTGCCAGGGATATACTCAAGGTAGAGGAAGAGAAAACGGGAGTCACAGCCCAGAAATTTTAGAATCGAGCGCTAGACATGATGCAGCCAGCTAATAGTACCTACATATCGGGATGTTATATACGAACATGTTCTATTTGCTTCAAAATATGTACCTCGTTCTTCCATTCTTTCGCCAGCAGAGGTATATCGTCTGGTCTTCTTCCATTTGTCCATAGGCTTTTCGCCACAACCCTGCCGAGAGTGCTGTGCGATGCGATATATAAGGTTGAATGACCCTTGTATTTTCTTTGGCCATCCCAGCTTGGACCTCCAATGTGGCGCTGAGTGACAAGGCAGTGAGAAGCTGGACGAGGTAATTCGACTTTGTCACTTCGTAAGGGAATGGCCTGGGGTGTTCCAAAGACCCTAAAACGGAGTAGGATTGTCTGATCGCAAACCACCAGATTGTAAGTCTGGATGCAAAGATGATAGAGTTCCTTTGGTTTGATTTTTTGCTTCCTTCCACCCAGGGCTTGTATGAACAAATCAGTGGGAGGCTCTGATGAATTCTTGATGGTTACGCCGCCTTGGAAACCGTAGTATATGTCGCAGTAATTAACCTCTTTCCGTTGAGGATGCCGGACTGAAAACATGACATCCTGATCGGGTCGCTGGAGAATTGTAGCAAATGGCGATTGAACCAAATCGATTGTACCAGACTTCACAAAAGTGCGGTCTCTCCGGGGTAGAACTATTCGACAGCCTTCATCGAGAAGATTGTCAGACAATGTTAGATTTTGCAGACATTCAAGAAGCGTATCTTCCATATTAGGTGGGGATAACATGCAGTAAACTTGACGGCAAGGACTGAGTGATCTTATGCTCCATCGCCCAGATCCAACTACAATATATGTTTGCAGTAAGATCAGGACGCTGGACAAGCCCAAACGATACATGCAGGCCGTGTTTAATCACGGTGTCTACTAAGGTGACAAAAGGTGACAATTGGCGCGTACTCTCGAGTGACCACCTGGCCCTATAAGGAGGTTGGGGTGAATATCCCTCGCTTACGAGGCCGAGATCACGTAGTACATGTACATCCAAGGATGTTGTGCACGGACGATGCTCTTGTCTGTAATCTCGCGGTACCCTACTCTCATACCTTACAAGAACATCAGAATACGGACCTCTCTAGGGCCACTTCCCTCATCTTGCTGAAATGGAACACATACCACACAACCCTACGCGCAATTCCAGGATCGACCTAATGGACCCCGCTTCACTACACGACAGATACAACACATTCCCCGCCGCAATTCAAGACATCGATGCGTTCTTGATCGATGCCGAGAATATTGCTCAATCTACAAACTCAACAGAAGAGTTTAAAGAACGACTAGAAACCTACCAAAAATCCCGCCTTGAAGACTTTGAAAAGGCCCTTAGATTAATAGGCACTATATTATTTGCAAAACCTCCTCTACTACCAACAACCGGATACGACGAAGCTATTCATTTTTTCCAGAACAGGTCACTAGGAGCTCTCACCGAATACTTCGGAAAACTAGTACCAGCAAAAGAATTCAGAGGTGCTACTTTCTATGCTACCGAGTTAGATAGAAGGGCTCCCACCCCGCTGCAACACTCTTTTACACCCACTGAAAACGCGTCATCTTTTCGCAGAGATGCCCCTCATAACACCCAAAGCCAATATTCAGGCGTTCAGCAAAAGAGTAGACCTCCAAAGACAGATTCTCCTCCCCCCCGTGAGGTGCGCCGAAGCGCTCGGCTGATCAAGAAGCAAGCCACAAGTGGTCTCTCTGAACCCAAGGTAGATTCCCCTCAAGCTCGTGGGGTGCGCCGAAGCACTCGGTTGATCCAGAAGCAGGCCACAAGTGGTCTCCCCAAACCGAAGAAGAGATCCAAGAGACGTAGAAGAATGGAAACGACATAGATAACGATCGTGAAGGCATATGGTTATTGCGAGTTATATGATAAATGGAGATCCGAGGAACTTGTGTCCCGGACGTATATTTCTGATTCACGTTACCTACGTAGGAGAATGCAATTCCACATAGCCTTTGTAGGTGATACGTCGCAAGGAGATTGCCTTTATGCTTGTCCTTGTGCTTGCGCCTGTGTTGACCTTATCCATCCAGCCATCAATTTTATTTGCCCTTTTATCTGCCTATAGCTCCCGCACGCTGTCTGCAGGACCTCAAGGTGTTATGCACGCTCTAAGGGTGCTCGGAAGGACTCGTTTGCAAATTTTGCGGAGCTGATTTTGAACCCAAGGAGTTGAAGCCTTTCCCACGACCTATGATAGTTACTACTTGAGATATTGCATTAGGTAATGTGACTTTACTTCTTTTGTGGATATCCCCACATCGCCATGTACAAACTTTATCCCATTTATCCCTTGAAATCTGATGTGGATTCCAAGGCTGGTCTCCCAGTTCCTTCAGAGCCTGACCGACTAGGTTAAGAGCATCTTCCGCGATCTTTGATTTGATACCATGTGGTACCTGACGCCATGGTAAACTTGGAATTGAAGGCTGCGATCTATAAGCTTCTGTTAAGGAAGCCTAGGCGTGTTAGCGGCATCTTAAAGTTAGTGTATAACCATACTAATAAAATGCTCCAATATGGCTTGTTTTTATCACCAGCTAGATTGAGCATTTCGCGGGCTTCCTCTGTGGGTGTGCGAGTATTTAGATCTTTGGTTGTCATGATGGTTGTCGGACGCCGTGTTGGTATCTTCGATGAGCTTGTGTTTAGTTGGCGCCGGAAAAACGCCAACTCTGGGATCGCGTCCACGCCCGGGCGGAGGTCTCAGCTCTGATTACATGATTCATGCTATATTAGTAAGCAAATGATTAGCATCACCACATCCTATCATCAAGCTTGGAAAGTTCGGCATCCATTGCAGCCAGCTGCATACATTATTCTGCTTCATATATTCCCAATTTCATGAAACAAGTAGCCGTATCACTATTTCCTCACACTCGCTGCATACTTGGAAATTTCCCCATTGAACACAACCTTCAGTACCACCGCCCATTCAGATAATGAAAGCCGGTGCCACAAACCGCAAACCATGTCCCAAAACAATGGCTTTCCAATGTTTGGTGCATAGTCCTTAGAGAGTGACTCTAAGACACGAAGATACATCTCACGTTCTTCCTTCCTTTCGAGTCTGGCTGTGACGTCCTTCAACATCTTTCGGCCCTTCGTCCTCGCCAACCATGGGAGCTTGGGTTCGTATTCGCCTGGTCCCAATAATTCTCCAACCCGTTCTACCGCTTTATCCCAGGCCGGACTGGGTGTATGTTCTTTTGCCATGCATTGTATAGCCTTAACCGCACGATCTATCTTCAACTGAGTTGAATCATTGATGATTTCCTTTGTTTGGGGCCCGTTTGCCATCACCCGCGAGAGGTACCTAATCAAATGTTCAGTCATCCATTTGAATAATGTCAGTTTGAGATACGGGGAAATACGTTGTAGTTGTTGATTTATTAATCTTGAAAGGAGATGGCATGTTTGAAGACTGGAGCTTCTCTTTTCTCGCAAGCTAGGGGTATGAAGTAAACTGCGCGATGGCCGACTAAAGTTGAGAGAAATACTAACTACAATATAAGTCCTTCGCTCTTTTATGCTAACTGTTGTCTTTTTCACATGATATTCCCCTTGATGTTTCACGTTGGCTGTTATCGCTGTCGCTGGGTCGCCCATCTTGCCACAGTGAGTCATTGCAAATGATTGCCTCTCTAGAAGACCTGCATGGATTGTTACAATATGACATTGTAACGTATACTTCGGCTATTGGTATTGCAACCTAGCAGGTCCGTGTTTTACATACTCTCGCGTCGACCGCATCGACCGCAGCCATCTTGAAATATCCGCCAATCCTAAACTCGCCCAGACACATCACTCTGAGAAGCTAAAAGTTTGATTGTCTAGCTGCATTTTATCCAAGCGAACTTGGTCCTATTTATCACTGCTTCTTACAATGTGATGTTCAGGTTCTTCTCACTGCATGCATTCACTGCATGTCTTTCTGGTCAATTTTCTGCCAATGAATGGTCTCTGGTCTAAATAATGTGAAACCTTACACTTCCCGCCTCTCATTTATGCATTTCCATGGTTCTTGCGATGCCTGAAAACGTCCACTGAGCAGGCTTCCCGCGAAGCCGCTGTACCCTTGTTCCCCGCATTCTTCGGTTGTCTTCGTTCCCCAGCTGCCCTCGTTCTACCAGCAGATCCTCTTCCTCAAGAAAGCATACACCAATGTATTCTTTAGGAAAGGAGACGAAGACGTCGCAACATAGGCAAAATGCTCAAGGAACTGCCTCCCGTTCGCACGTAACAAGCCACCTTAACGAGAATATCCAAACCATCCTCGCAAATAGACCTCCAAGAGGGGATTGGCTTCCATGCCAAGACAGCAATTCCAGGCCGTCCACTTCTCATACAACGTCGTTATCCTATGCAGTAATCAACCATACTCCAAAAAGCGTTGACGATGGAAGCTCCCATGTGCTCTCAAAGAGTACAGATGCCTCTACTGCCTGGGGGAAAGGCCACAGCACCACACCAAATCATTCTTCATAGAAATTCACAGCGACTACGTACACCTAGTTCCAATGCCACACAAAGAGCCCCCCCAAAGAAACAACCTGTTGTTCGCCGTGGGGTTTCTCCGGCTCACTTCTCTTATCCTCCGAATCCATTTGAGTCAATACCACCCCCTGAGCTACCGCCTGATCTGCCACCGCGCCCTAAAAATCGCAAATCCTCCTCTACTAATTCAAGCGCAACCGCCGTCGAGAAGGGCGACATTCTTATCAAGCTCGATACCTCAAGAGGACCTCTTCAAAACCCTATCGTGGACTTTGATTTCCCTTTAGAAATGATATTCAAATACAAGTATACTTCCAAACAATGGATGAAAATTGACCCTTCCTTTTGTCCCATCAACAGTAAGTCACAAAAGATATACTTAGGTAAAGAACTGTTCTGACTAATGTGCACATAGTGGAGAATATGAATGACGTGGAAAAAGGAATTTATTCTAGCATAACACCCGAGAAGATACTTCAAGACATTGATGCAAGTTATATGAGGTCACTGCTTGGATGGTTTTCAGAAAAAGACCATACAGTCAGGTTCGTGCCTATCGTTGTTCGCTGTCTTTGCCGCGGACCGCGGCGCGAATTTGCTCTAATGTGCAAGGAATTCATGGACGGCTACTATGACCTTAATCAGATGGAAAATTTCTTCAGCCGCAACACTTCCGACACCCCCGAATCCCGTATGGTACGACTAGCATATTTGCTGGAAACGTCGGTGGAAGAGAAAGAATACAGTTGGTGCGTCGAAAACTTCAAGAACTTGGTGGGACGAAATATTTTCGAGTCCTGTCACTTCCATATTTTCGATGCTACGCACGCCATATCTGCAATCATCCTGAAACTGTACACTGACCTCCCCCGTTCTGTTCAAAGCGACGTGGAGAGTGCCGCCTACCTCGTACAGCTAATCATGGCCTTCACCCATGTTCCATCTAATTGTTATGATTCGTACGAACTGGTCTTCAGTGAGGTTATCGAACTTCTTTCTGCCTCCCAAATGTTTCTATGTTTGATCATCTTCAGCATAAGTTTCGAAACCCAAGGGCGCGATTCCGACTTTGTTGGCTCCCTACTACTAAGTGTCTCTGATCGAGGCAAGAAGATAGATACGAAATTATTCCTACAATGTCTGATTGGTTATGGTATTCATATCGGTCTTTGTATCCCCAGTCTAAATCAAGGCTGTCTGAAGGTCTTACATCAAGCGGCCACGAAGATGGATGCTGGAAAAGGTTTCATCGACGCCATCAATCTTCTTTTTCATTAGTTTGGAAGTCGACTACTATACGTTAAGGGAAATTGTGTGTCTCTTTGATTTTAGAGCTGAGTTTTAATCCCAAGGACGACCAAGTTTTCCTTTCAGTTAATGGGGGATAGGGAAATTGATGATCTCTGCTAAAATGAATAACAAAGTTTGCTTTTTGGTGGCGGGATCACCATACGTCAGCGTACTCAATTAGTTCATTTTTAAATCATAATCCACAAATACATCAGGACGGATTTTCTTAGTGAGCTGAAGCAATCGGTCAAGTCTTGGTCTTAGGATACCGTGTAAGCCATCTTAGTGAGCTGGATCTCTGCTCCGCATTGATCTACACTGGGGCCCATTTCCAGCCCCTCCATTCTCTAAACGGGCGGGCAGTGTGTTTGTCGCCTTGGCTCGTTGGGCGACTAGTTTGACGGGCGTCTGGGCGGGCATGTAGGGTTGGGCCACCTCTGTGGATCGAACTTGCTGGCGATTAGTCTCAAGAGAAAATCCCATGGGCTGGGATATGTACTGGTAGGGATCATTGACTCGGGAGCAATTATCGAAGTCAAGAAATAGCTCCTTGTGCTTGGTCTGCGCTTGAGGTGGCGGGCATAGAGGATAAGCAGACCATGGACCATGCCAACCCGGTTGGTTGGTGGGGAGATGTATCCACATTGTTTTGAGGCAGGTCTAGGTTACGGTGAGGCCTGAAGCTTGAGGTCGCCGTTCCTACGTTCTATAGGTGATAGTTTGTGCGGGAATTGTCGGAATTATGATTACAGGCATGGACGACGTTCACAGTTGCTTCGCCAAGGCTTACAAGGATAGGATACAAGATAGACTTACGGACTAGAATGTATGCTGCAGGTTAAGCGCACTCTAAAGAAGCTATCCGGTATGTAGTGCAGGTATCATGTTGGCTTCTACTTCCCGTCAACTGGCTTGCAGCCACCCAAATGAGTTGCCCCTTTTAGCAAACAAGGGACCTCCGCCCATGTTTCTACTCCTGCACAAACACAAAGTAGAACCCGGCCATACGATCCAGTCAAGGATGACAGGACATTTGATAAACGGGAAGCCAGACTTACGATAAGAACGCATCAGTCATACCCCCTTGCACCATGCTGATCCCGGATGCTCCATCGTTTGTGGCTAACATCAGCTCAACTTTCCGCCCTCATGTCCATGCAACGGGTTCAGTCAGACCGGCGCTTGCTAACTTTGTGGGGCACCGTCTAGTCCAGCTCACCGCGATCAACATAGCCAGAATGTGACCAGATGCATGATGGTTGCATTGCCTTGCATTAACGGCTGCCTTTACACCACACCTATCAGTGCTCTGCTTGCAGTGCTGTATTGCCCCCTCTACGTAGGACCAGCGTGCGGTAATATACGGAGCTTGTAGTCTTATTGCATGAATGAATGCCCATCAAATTCGTAGACACACGTATAGACGATTGGATGAGAAGGTTCGGCATCAGCTACAGCAACGATTGCCTAGGTAGGGTCGCGTAGTCTTAATAGTCTAACTCACAAATAGAGAGGTATTTACAGCACGCAACTTCTTCCAACGAGATATCTAGCCCCATTCCACCTTTCTTCTTCGCTCTCTAAAATCTAACATTCTCGTTTTATGCAACTACATCTTTTTACTTGAACACATAACCCTACCACCATGACAGAGCCACAGAGAACCCCCCAAACGATTACCTTTACGAGGCAGTTCATGATCGTTATCGCTTTGGCATTAGCATCTACCCTTCTCTTCACACGATGCTCTGAAGGCATCCAGTGGCTTTTGTACCCCTGTTCTGTTTGTACTATGGCCACGAATATTTTCAACTACCCTTGACCTTGAGCACCATATTGGCTTTTGGAGTGGTTACCTATAGCCATATCTTTGGTCCTCTCGAGTTTAATCTCGGGTATGTTTGTAAGTTTAAATCATCATCGTAGTCATCTTTACTCACCTATGTAGTGCTCGGTTCCCAAGACCACGGACCCCCAGACACGATTATGATCAGCATCAATACTCTTGCATTCAGTTACTTCATCCATCGTCAAGGCAGCGATGTGACGTGGATTTTTTATTTGGTAATACTGGTACTGGTTGTGCTCCTCTTCCTCGCCCCTGAGTGGTATTACGTGGAACTGGTGATGATTATATTTTATATATTTTCACTCCATCGGATATACCACTTTCTGTGGGAAAGATATCGGAATGGATAGGCGATGTTGGAGGACTGGAGTATGGTATCGGAGGAGGATATGCTTGTGCTTGAATGGGCTGGTCCTAGGTCACTTCAGTGGTGGCGTGACTATTCGTTTTTCATAGTGCTAGTCTCTATTGGATATCCTGGGGATTCTCAAAGCGTACAATATCTTTAAATTGACTTTATATAAATGATCATTTGCTACACTGTCCATTTTTTGGTGGCGTTTGATAATCCGCTATCTGTTTTCTACTGGGTCCGAATGCAGGACCCCATGCCCTCCTTTTGGGCTTTGGCGAGTAAATCTATACACACAATGCATGCAGCATTTCTTCAAGTGTTGTAGGAATATGTCTACAAGGCTATATAATAGGCTGGGAGGTGTTGATGGCAATGATTCACCAACAAGTCTGTAGGGTGAGCTGTCAAGTAGGAGACAATGTTGATGTTAATCCCTGTCTCTAGAAGTGGCCGCTGAATTCGTAAACATGGAAAGGGATTTAAATTGTCTTCCATTCTCTTACAACAGTCTCTCATCCTTCATCAAAAACTTCTCCAACATGTCCTCTAGCAAAAGCCCATCCGAACACATGAAGCTCTGGCACGAAAAATACTTGCACCCCGCCAAAAACGTATCAATTCGAAAACTCAAATCTGGAGCCCTAAACAATATCATAGTACGCAGAGCCTTTTTCGAAATGAGTCAAGTCTAACATCTGTCAGATCTCTGAGATCGTTGGAGTCAAAGATCCCCCGGCCTTCTCTTCCAAAGAATGGGTCGTGGCCGTCCGATATGATGGCGGTGGTAAATCTACCATAGGAAGCACGGAAGAACCCAACATCTACAAAACAAAGAATGGGGCGGAGTTTGAAAAAGAGATACAGGACATGATAAGAGAAGTGAAATCCCATCTATGTGCAATCGAAAAGGCTGTGAAAGAGAGCTACGTTGTGGAATGGAGGGATACCGGTAGTGTGTTGGTCAAGTCTTCGCAGTAATGGCTAATAATTCCATTACTACATGTGTTAGAGCAAATTCATTGATTATCCGTTCAAACGCATCCAGCTGTGACAAATTATCGTTGCTCTCTATGATATTTCAAGCCAGTGAACCAGGATACTCTACTAGGTGTGTGCCCAACAAAACATTTGACTAGATAGTAATGTGCCATTACGAGTGCAGGCGGAGAGGTGCATCAGTCATTATCAGTAGGTCGCCGAAAGCGTTTTGTGATTGATTAGTAGCGCATCTGCCGAGTAGACTGTGGCGAGCTGCATGTGAATCATGGAGGTCGGTGAGCGAAGTCCATGCGGGATTAAACATGCCTTGCCGAGAAGGTCGCCACCCCTCCGTGTACCTATCAGAGGTGAATAGATACGACCAGATATTGATGAATTCCGGATCATAGCAACGCTGAGTATTGAGAAATTCTTATGCTATGCAGAGCAAACCTTGGAACATTACTCCATATTTAGCCATCAAAGTCCCCTGGCTGTTCTGCGCCTCTAATCGTACTGCAGGAAAGAACTACTTGATAAGCAAGATTGCCGTATATGCATGCTGCCAAACACCTGACACAAGCATCCCAGCTTGAACTTAAAAAGAGGAAGGTATTAATGGATATCGTGTATGGATGATTACTCGTACTCTATGTGGATCTCGATGTAATAGTGCGGGCCGTATTTCTGGCTTTTTTGGATCATCTAGGAGGAGATAGCCTTGCAACCAAGGGATACAAAAAGCTGACAACCTCCTCCGAAAGACATTCCAGACTACCCTTCACTGCCTACATTAAATCGCAAGTCCAGAGTCCAAATACAACACATATACACTATGTGCGAGCGTCATGTTAATACAGTCATCTACACCTGCGGCCACACAAAAGTATCATATACCATTGAACGTAGTGGAGGCTGTCAAGGGAACTGTTCCGTCATCCCTGATAGACAAATGGGATCGACTAGAGCCCGTCGTCCTTGTGATGACTGCCTGGCTTAGCCATGGTACATTCCCAGTCACCAGCTTTTGACACATTGTAGCTAACAAGCCTTGTCACAGATGCAGATGAGTCAAAAGTATCTGAGTTGAGGGTTCGCAGGCTGAAGGAATTGGCATATAGTCGGATTCATCAAGCCATCGTGGAAGTTTTAGCAAAGGGGAAATATTACTTGCAGCTCTGACATTCATTTGTTAGGATATGCCACATGGTGGAATCATTTAGCAGGACACTCTTTAAATAAACTATGTTATGCCTCCAATGTTTTTCTAAGTGGTGCAGCGGGGAAGGAGTCAGGGCGCTCGCACAGGTATTTTGATTGTCCGTGCGCAGATCGGGTCAGCATATATAAACATCAGTGGGCATTATCAAATTTACTCTATACTATCTTCTACTTTTCAACCCCAACCACGCTCTTGCCGCCGCTGATCCTACATTATGGCCAATTTCTCAAACGGAGATCCTGTTCCAATGGACGGAAAGTTCCATGTCGACCCTTCCAATTCCATGACGAAAGTGAGATATCTCGAACCATGGTATCCTCCGGGGGTGACCAGAGTACTGTCAGGAGGAAGCACTGCACGTTTAGGACTTCTCTCGGATAATACTGTGCTTAAATTCATTATGGACCAAGACGATAATCATGCAAAGAAAGGCCTGGACATTGAGCATTCGATATTGTCGACTCTGGGTGACCATGAAAGACTTGTTAAATATATTGGTAGACATGAGCATGGTCTCCAGTTTCACAAAGCCGCTAATGGCGATATTCTTCGTTACATTTCAGAGCGAGAGGCTGAAACGATTTGTTTGCAACTACGACAGAAATGGATGAAGCAAGCGGCGGAAGCTCTAGCATTTGTCCACTCCAACGGGGTCATTCATTCTGACATCCACCCGAGCAATTTTCTCCTTGACGAAGAACTAAATGTCCAGATCTGCGACTTCTCGGGGTCATTATTCGGAAAATTAGACGGACAAAGTATGGAAAGCCTGAGATACTTTCTTCCAAGGGATCCACTTGCCACACCAACCGTTCACTCAGACCTATTCGCACTCGGATCGGTCATGTACTTTATTATATCAGGACATCAGCCATACGATAATTTATCAGAAGACGAGGTGACAGAACGCTATTCACGAGGGGAGTTCCCCGATGTTTCTGCCTTTGTATGCGGTCAGGCTATCTATGGTTGTTGGACTAAAGCATTCAGTAGTGCACAAGATCTGGTACAAGCTATCTCCGATGAAGACTTCATCAATACACTGTAGTCCTTAGTATGGAGGAAGCATTCCAGATCCAATACAGTCATATTTTGAGTCATAGTGTGCGTCATGTACGGAACACAAATAGGATTTCCATTTTCAAATTAATATTGAGCTGAAAACTATCCTACCAGAGAAATAAACCTACTTTACACAACATATTCTCTCTTCCACACCCGTGCCTAGAAGCGCGAAAAAAAAATTAAGACCGTATGCACATTAGACACCGTAACTAGCTCTCATAGTAGTGTTTTAGGCTTTTGTGACTACGTAGGGTGCGATAAAAAGCCAGGACTAGCCCGCGGAAGGGCCTGGTAGGTAACCCGTGGGAGGTTGCTTTCCTCTTGTCCACTCATCTATAGGGCTTCGACGTGATGGTGGCTTTAACGAGAACAACGTGGACTGGGAGGGATAACGAGTTGACGGATAGCAAAAAGGTTGCTGGAGGCATATTACTAGGGCATCAGACGGGAAGTGGATTATCAATCATATCCTTTTCGGGCCACTCGTTCAGTCTTGTTAAAATCTCAGAGAGACCAACTCGGAGCCAGGGGTCCTCTCTAGTAGCTTCCATCGAAAGGTTGTGAATTAGTCTGGGTCCTTCCATAGTTTCCTTGAATGAAGATATCAAGGACAATATCTGCCCGTATGCCCAAATATCATTTTGCCGACGGAGCTCCCATGGCAATGAGAAGGGATCTTTTTCTTCTTTGATATCGGGTGAAGTCCATTCAAAAGTGTTGCCTCCAATCCCACTTATATTAATCAGCACAGCATCTCCGTCTGCACTGATGACTATGTTTGAAGGCTTGAGGTCCATATGGGATATCCGATGATCGTGTAAGTGGTAAAGCGCGTCGGCAATTTGAAGGGGCCATCTTCGCCATGAGGGGCATGTTCCTGCGACTGGAAGGGCGGATTCGAGGGTCCCTCCGCTGTGGTATTCTAGAAGAATGCCTCTGATTACATTTGAAGACCACTTTGAAGGTGTAGATTGATATGGATTCTCCGATATGACTATGGCATGGAATTGAACAATTGTGGATATGCCATGGAATTGCATCAGGTTCCGCATCTCGCTGAGAAAGACCTCAGTATCCCTCGGCTTATAAAATGGTCTGCTCAGCTCTTTGTAGATAGCAGCTTTGGCGCTTCCTTCGTATTCGATTTTGACGCAAAACACGGCGGGGGCTACTAGGTGTACTATGTTCACCTCCGTTACAGGTAAAGTTGGGGTTGGGAGATCATCGAACTTAGGAAACTGAACTTTCGAAGGATCGTCTCGTGCTTCGTAAGATAAATGTTGGGCGACATTTGCAAGAGAATTGTCTGCGGGGAAGGAATTGAAATCCCCAGGTAACGAAACCTTGGGGCGAGAAGTTGTGTTGTTCCCATCAGCAGCCGGAACGTGTAGCCTAACTTCAGTGACGGTATCGTAAAGAAGAGGCAGGCTGTTGAAATGTATGCGTGAAATAAGCTCTTTCAGGTCCCGCGACCTCTTTAATTTCGTGCTTTTGATCAGAGTGCCATCAGGGCGTTGCTCAATAGTAGTGCCAATAAAACTCACTCTCACGTGCCACTTGTTCCTGCCTGAACGAAAGATGAGGTTTTGTGAGCGTTCCGTGGGCTCAAGACCGCCGGTACACAAGAATGCCTGGTCTTCCACATAAGTGTTGCGCTCGAATTCCAACTCCATCGTCAGGAACAGGAGAAGCCGAAGAAGTTGATCGCGCAGAGGGAAAGCCAGCAGGAATGCGGTGTCTAGATGCCCCCGCTAGACCAGATATAGTTAGCGCTAACTACCTAGATACCTTGAGACGGCGGCTCGATTAGGTAGCACTAGCGAAAGCTAAATTTAGAAAAGTCCCAACTGATGATCTCCAGCGACACGAGCACTAAAGTTCACTAACATATCTTCAAGGCGTTGTCTCTATCACGCAAGTGCCTGCACACCTGCTGAGGAAGTCCGCGCAAGATCTAATCTGAATGGTGATGGGAGCAAGCCGTATTGGAGTCTTGGAATCACATCAAAGGTGCGATGACGTCTAAAAATAAAGCTACCCTACCTATTGAAATCTTAGATTATAATGATATTGTTGGGTCCAAAACCTCTAGCTACGCAGGCCCCGCAAGCGACCTGCTCTTCCGAGCACCCTTAGAAAGCAATCCACACTTAGGTTTTGGTAGAGACACGAGAGATGAACATAGGCATATAAAGAGGACAGAGCGGATGAAGTCATTTTGGCTTAACGCAATCACTTCTGCTAGTTGGAAGAGTAGAAAGAACTGACGATCCTATTATACTTAAGCGCTTTGCCTGAAACGAGCTAAACTTCTCAAACTAAAAAGTCTTTCTAACATGTTTACCTTGATCATGCTCGTTTACCACTAAGAGCTTGGTCACACGAGACCGACCTTGATGGTCAGAGCACAATATCCGCTGTCGCTTTGACATTTGTATGTCCACGGGAGGATTCGGTTCTCGCCGTTGACTCGCTGCTGTGACGTGACAAGACTCTTTTTCATTTTGAATAACAATTGTTTCCTTCAGTTTAGGTACTATAGTACTAGGCATCAATATTTCCGTCTGCTCGCTGGTCAGATTCATCACTAGAGATGATCGGGCTAATGCTGTGAGGTTCCGTGCGTGTTTTTTGCGGCCGTTGTGTCGGATTAAGGCCAGTTTCTCCAAGCATTCCGTTGCCGATAGCCTGTCTCTAGGGTTTTCTTGAAGCATTCCCGAGTCCAGCATTTCAAGTAGCTCGTCGCGTTCCTTCTCCTGAATGCCACTTTCAGGTTCTTCATAAATGATTTGATAGAGATAATTTCTGCGTTCAGGAAGTTGTTGATATATGTACTCATATGCGACAAGACCAAGCGACCAAATGTCCATCGAGGGTGCTTGGTGTGATGGCGGTAGCTGCCCTGATGCCGAGACTTTCCGGTGGAAATCTAGCTCAGGCGCCCAATACGGTTCGGAGCCACAGAATGTTTCTGTCTTGACTACGGAACCACTGAAGAATTGTTTAGCTAACCCAAAATCGCTGAGTAAGTAATGGGAAGGTCATCGTGATCGAAGAAGAATGTTGGCGGGTTTTACGTCGCGGTGCACGATTCCGCAGCCGTGGAGATACTCAAGGGCGTGGAGGATTTGGTGTATCATTTCTAACGCCTTCATTTCCATCTTGTCGCTGGTCTTGGAGGCTTCCGTGTGGACAATATTCCATAATAATCCACTTTTCTTTGTAATTCAGATCAATGGTCCGCACGATATTTCCCTAGATTTAGGGTTAGAACAGAGACTAACATGAGCTGTAGCTCTCGCATGAATTAGCCCTTTCATTGCATCAATTTCTTTTGCCCAATAAGCCTCTTGTTGAAAACACTTGATGGCGTATGCTTCCTTCGTACTGACATCGTAAGCTTTGTAGACCTTTGCTTGGGCACCTTTCCCAATTTGGTCTCCTAGTACATAGATGGGGTCTTTCGTAGGTGTGTGAGACCCAGTACCAGGTGCGGTGACGCGTTGGCTGTAGATGTGAAGCTAATCTAATTCTAGGGTTTTGTTTCCTTGGTCGACCGCTTTCTGAACCTTATCCATATAGGATTCACGGAGCTTTCTGAACTCTTCGAAACAATTCTTATGGTCTGCAACACATATTTGAAACTCCAGAGGTTGAATTTTCTTTCTGCCACCAATTTTCACTTGGATAATCTTGAATTTGGGGAGAATATACCATTTAAATTATCGCCGCCACATCTCTCCACGCGAGTTAAAGATAACTGATGTGCCTATTTTGCAGTTGGTTTCCAGGAAAAGATCTCCCGCTTCATCAAAATTGATTCGTATGTGTTGAGCACTTATACCATGTTCTGGCCGTCCCAGACGAATGTCACACTTTGAAGAGCTGCCAAGCACCCACCCTCGCGCGATGTCTTTTGATGGGTGTTTAAACGTAAGTACCAGGTTCGAGCAGAAACCAAAGACTTCCGAGTCCGAGTCCCCATCTTCCCCCACATCTGTTTTTGGAGTAGCGGCTTCGGAAAGATCAACAATCGCCAGTTCCTGAGTGAGTTGTCGAGTGGCGTAGGCGGCGTTGATAAGTAGGGAGAACGCGTCATTTGAACGTATGCCTCTTGGCTTCAGTGTGAGGATAATGTTTGGATCTTCGGATAGAGACATTTTTGTATAAAAATGGTACAACTTCTAGAAGCATTGAAATATAGAAGAGGAATAGCCATTTTTTAAATACCAGATGAATGTCGTAACCCTGCAACATCATACCATGAACACAATCAGCTGTAGAGAGATCTATGGACAGGACAAGCACGTCTGGAAACACGGACAAGGATGAGACGGAAAGCCAGAAAGCAAGGGGTTTCGTGCTACATGGGTACCCCACCAACACGCACATCCCCCACGCGCACGTCTCTTGAACTTTTGCTTCACTACTAGTATCGCTCTACATTCACCGCCCCTCAAAATGTATTCTTGTTCTTCAAAAGAACTCAACAACCTCACTGTTCATGATATCATGGCCTGGACGAAACGCCACGGTTCAGCTCCCTTGTACGTGCAATGTAGTCAGGCAACATTCCCACTACACGTTGACCTTGGGATCATGCAGCATCGTTAATATAACGGACCCAGGAATTTCGCCTACGGAGAAGATTGAACGAGAAGAGAGGCTAGCGTAAGTCTAATCGCCACCCTATATCATGGCAGGCGCTGAGGCAAGGTACAGCCGGCTTATACAGGACGCTAATCATAGACGCCCTCCATATGATTTAGACATTAACGCAGTCAATGACAAACTTTTGTAAGTGAATCACACACGGTTAAAGCAAGGCATGGTGAGACTTATGACATTAATCCAGGGCAATATCTCCATCCTCCGATAGCACTGCTACCACTGCCGGACCACAAACCACCAAAGAATGGATAGAGGAGGCTCGGTCTGATACCTTCGACCACTATCGCCAACTCTTGGAGTGGGGCGGAAGGCCATCACAAGCTATACAAGAGCCCAACCTCTACGACCCTACCGAGCCGGAAGCGGACAAATATTATATTTCTGACCACTGGCATATGGAACAAAATAGGGTCAAGAAGGAATTGGAACAGTGGAAAAGATTTAAAGGCTACCAAAATACGTTTCGGGGTAGCGCTCGGGCATTCAACGATTATCGCAAACACGTCAACGAAATCCATCAAGGGCTCGAGCTCGAACGAAATTATTCGATAAAGCTACAGCGCTCTACACAGGGACAGTCCCAGCTCACTGACTGGATAGAATTTTACACCTACATTTGGGATAGAAGATCCAGCAAGAAGAACTCGCTAGAAGGAGCTCTGCAGAATTGGAAGGTGCATGAGACTCCGGTATTAGCGGAAATGCAAAGATTCGAAGCCCGAATTGTGGTCGCTAGATCAGCGCTTGAAGAGGCGGAGAGGTTTCTTGCATGGATCTAAACTGAGTTCCCTAAAATTGCATTGGAAGAGAATCAGAACATTGACGACCATGGATCAAAGAGGTACCCTGGCAGAGCGAGACGTGTGAAAAATTGTCCTGCCCATTTATCAAAGATTTCCAAGAGCGGCGAATTCGCTTCAGGGCCCACTCCACGTCGAAGTCGAAGGATAGCGGAAATCAAGTCTCCGAGCGCACAACCCTGCCATGCACTTCGACGAAGCGCCCGTATAGCAGGCAAGCCACTGCCTACGTACATTTCAAGATTATGAACTAGCCTCCTACCTTTTACCTATTAACGACCGCTGTTTGTACACTTCTGTGTTGGGGTGGCATGGCTCGCATCGAAATATAGGAGTCGTAATATAATCGGGTTTGTAGAACGGAATGACAGCACCAAGGAGACCAAGGCCAGGAGCAACGGAAGAAAGAGGACACAAGAACAACACAAGAGAGTTACTCAGACAAGAAGGCCATTTGAGCGATGTTAGATTTGCAAGTCTTCTCGTTCGAATTAGGTGAATGGAGAAGCTACAGGTATATCCCAGAGCTCCCGCTTCGAAACTTAGCTCAACCTTTCAACTCATTAGCCCGTCAACTATAGAGAGTTAAATAGGTGCGACGGAGGCTATCACGAACGAGAATCTTGCCACAACGCACCAGTACATCCTCTATAATGTCAAAGTAATACAGCTATACTCGGCATCCGGATTGAATTGATCGTTTGTACTTAGCACGACAACCTCTCGACGATATACACGAATGTATGGTGTAGGAAAACGCTGGTAGTACGTGACCATTCGTTCTTGCAGACACGGATTTTAGATATAACGTTCAGGCATATAAATATTGAAACATTCCAACCTAGAGTATCTAATTACATGCTAATTTCTTTTCCGTGGCTTCACCCTGTCTTTCGTAGACAAGCTTTCTTGAGATGAGCGTCTATACCAATAGTTACAGTACAATCCATTTGAGTTGCTGCTGTCCGCGATCATAGGTTTGGTTGAACAGCCTCTACTATCCATTCTCCCGTTGGGTTGCCTCGAGCAGAAATGATTTGTCCAGGTTCAACAACCTAATTTCGATCTACGTACCGTCGATACACGCGTTTTAGTTTGAATAGAACTAAATTTTTTAAAACTTACCGGCAGCGATATCAAACAGTGACATTTTACGCTCCATTGAAGTGTCTCCGGTTGTGGGGAGAGGAACTACTGGACTGGTGTAGCGTTCAATATATACACCACGCTCGATTAGCTGGTCTAGGTATACACTTAGTCCTGCGAAATTGATAGTTGACTTTTCGACTTCCTGTTGAGGTCTTAGTCTGGAATTAAACCTGAAAGCGCACTCCTCACTGCAGCCGCATGTATCGCAGGTCCAATCCCATTCAAAGCAGGGGTATGAGTTGTTACATTCTTCGCATTCATAAGACGTAGGTCGTATAGAACAGTCATTGCTGCACCCGCAAGCTTGCCTAACCTCACAGTCGATGCAAGAACCTCTCTTCCTTCTGCAACCTTGAGAACTGGCAGCCGGCGGATACGTTAGTATCAGGCCGAGACGGGCCTTCGACCAGACCAACTTCTCACTTCATTCTTCGAATCAAGGAAGGAAGCATAGAGTAAGGCATTGAAGAGCATTCTAAGGGAAATATTCGATGAACCATAAAATTCAGTCAAGCAATTACAGGCACTGATCAAAACAGATAATAAGAGGTGGCTTTATATCCTTCTTTCCTAACATTCAGTCCATGTACCCATCGACAATCTGTTTGGTGCAGCCTGACGGAATGAAATCGACCCATTTGTGCCATCTTATCCATTTCAACAAAAGCCCTCCAATGAAAAAGGGGAGCCAGCCCGTTATATCTTCAACAGAGAGATGGTCTGAGCCTAAAGCCTTCGTTGTTATAGAAGAGTTGATATCCCACCAGCATCTGGCCCATAATGCTTCTCATTTCAGATGCGCACCATGGATTCGGCCATAGTGATCGATTTGCGGATTTGGTGACGATCTGGATGAGATGGGTTGGCCTCGAGAAATCCCGTAGCTTTGGAGACATAATCGGTGGCAGTGACTCCATTTGGAGGATTCTCACTAATTAAAGACCAAAACTTGGCGTCCACGTCGACGATGGGTTCACCTGGATGTTTTATGGACGGCTTTATCAGCGAACCGGAGTCGATCAACTAATCTGTGGCCTTGAAAGAAGAAGATAAAGCAGATAGAGATGGAGAAGGAGGCGGTGTCGTAGGTAGAGGTCGAGAAGAAAGTAGGTGCACATCCAGAGGTGCTGAATGAGGAGAGGGAGGGCGGGAAGGGCGGGAAGGAGGAGGTGGAGGAGCATGTTTGGTAAATTTTCGAAAATTAAATTTGAAACAATTCATAAGAAAGAGCTGAGGAGGAGTAAGGTAACTGCGTGGTGCTGGTAATAATAGATACGTAGGAAGAAACATCCAAAATATACTACACCGCACCCTCTATCTATCTTGCAACGGTCACATTTGATTAAAATGCCCCTTAATCAATCGCAGAGTGCAGTTTCATGCAATGTGGCGGGAGTTTTGAGGGTGGTGAGCACTACTGGTCTAGGTTGAATTCATGCATTATCTAGTGAAACAATGCACCTGCACCGGAATACCACCATTCTAGGCGATTGAAAGCCCATGCTATCGGGTCAGGCAGATCGGGTACCGTCTGCTCAGGTAGAGGCCCCTGTTCAGCGGCAGACGATCGTCCTTCTTCGTAGAGGTGGTTGGGTGGGCCGGCCGCCTCCCGGTTGCCTTGCTTCATCCCTCTTACGTTTTGCACAGTCCTATGCATACCCTCCCCGCAGACACGTCTTATTCCTAAAATAATAATTCCGAAATCCCTTCATAGCCAATATCTGAAAATCCGATAGCGTATCCGAAACGGAATAACGCATACAAAGCAACGGTTACATCCAATTACTTGCATATTCTTCCTGACGCATGCTTCAAGTGTTTTAAAACATAAAAGGAGGTGCAGTTCGAAACAAGTTGTTGTGATAAACATTATGCATGCAATCGTGCTATTATCAAGCACTTCTTGCGAGGTGCCAAGAGAGGCCGGATTATACGCCTTGAGCCTTGTAGCCTCTGTAGTAACCACATAGGCCTCAGCTTTTCAACATATTGTTTTGATAAATCTTTTCTGCAAAGGACCAGCAAAGGAGTATCTAAGAAGATGCCTAGGCTTAAGATTGAGCTGGCTCAATTATCAAGCTTGGACTTCATACGATTTGTGGCAAAACCACCCGGTCCAAAGGACGCTACACTAGACGGCATTGAACTCCAATATGTGGTTTTCCTCCAGCACGGTCGTGGTCGACTTATGTTTGCTACAGTTTCACAACAAGATTTCTGTGTGCTTTTATGTCGACAGAAACGTACCGGTATGATAAGATGGAGAACTGCTTTCCTTATACTAACTAGCTATTAGGATTCCAGGTCCTCGACGATAATGAGTATTGGTACTCTCTACAAAGCTCCTACAACTGCCTGCCACCCAATGAATGGGAGAAAGCCTGGATCCCCTTGTTGACGACCACTCCAGAACCATCTCGGCAGTATGAAAACCAACGCGACGCAGCATCATGTTTACAGACTGAAGCAAATATTCTCACTCAAATAGCTGAGGGCGCAGTACTTCCAAAAATTGCTCACCGGGAGCAGGGTGCGGGGGCCTATTGCGAAAAGTCGACACTCTCTGATGCAAATAAGGATGCTAGAAATCAGGACAAATTAAGAAAGGAAAAGTATGGGCGGGAGTGTGAGCAATATAGGAAAGGTTGTATCCTGAAGGATCCTAATCTCGACCTCGCCAAGACAACAGAAAGAGCCCTGGATCAATTTCTTAGGACACATACCACAACTAAGGATAGAATTATGAAACGGTTGGAAGAAAATGCTTAATAGTATAACATTCTTTGTTGCACTATAGTGTTTGGGCTTGAAAGGATGTCAATAACTGGATGCTCTTCCACCCTTGAGGCACACCCATACTGTATAGACTATATCACTGCATATTTGACTATTGCAATTGTAATCAAGTATAACATTGCTAAGCCTACAAAGATACCTGCTCTTTCGGACAGTTGTAAATGTAAAACCAACAACAATGCTAAAGCATCAACCAAGATATATCTTCGCAATGTCCTAATAGTGAGGGATCTAAGATATCGAACCCTGGTGGTCATTCTTCAACTAGTCTTGGCCGGTGCAACCCAGAAATTCGCCTTAGTTAGGGGTGTGCCTCGGCAAGGGGTCGCAGACGCTATCCTAATCTTTTTGGCGCTTTCTATTGACATAGCAGAATCGGAAGACGAGGAAATGAGAATACAGTATAAAGACCACTAAACAGTCCGACAGCTATTACACCACTCTTAAATTTGGGAACTAAATCCGCGTCCTCTGTATGGAATAGACTAGCAGTTGAAAGAAGTCCTTTGAAAGGCGCATGCTACCAATCCATTATTACAATCGCCGTAAAATGAGGTTGATGCACCATCCCCATATGTTCCGCCAGCGTAGGAGAACTGCAATTTTGTACTGCCACGGACATAGCTCAGTACAGGCTTCTTGGTAATGCGGATCGTTTCCGGTAATGTAGAGCTAATTTCGTTGCCGTTGTTAAAGGTTGGGCGTCCTGACAAGGAAATTCCACCACATTTGTAGTCGTAAAGAGAGAAAAAGCAAGTCGTACCACCTCCAGCGATCTCGGATTGACATGAAAAGACAGCTTGGCAAGATCCTTGGTTTTGAGTGACGCAGTAAGGGTCCTTCCCATATGTTACTCCAGCGATTGAGGAGAGAGTGATGAGTATGTACGAGGCTGCGGCAAGCTTCATTGTGTGGATAGTAACTTGCAGTTGGAGTGGAAGGGTCGAAACAATGATGATTCCGAAGATGTGATCTTGCAATGGTTCGTTGAGAATAATCCTTAAATATATATATACACGATCGATTTCGTGTTGCGTCATTCAGGCTGGCGGGCAATTTACCCCTTGGACGTAACCACGCACTGCTTACGGGTTCTACCAGGTTTCATCCTCTTGTGTTACTGAGCATAGTATAATTATATTACTTCGTACTACATTTGGTAAGCCATGTGTATCAATAAAAAAAAGGCATCTTGGAAATCACTGCCTTAATAGACCGAATGTCCGAATGTCATCATACTAACATTTCTGGTGTTACTGGATAACACGTTTCGACAGGTTGTTGAAGCACATTATGATGATTATAATTTATGTCTTAAACAGATGATAGTTGGATTTAACATCATCTACAATCACAGACGTAGTGATTGCACACAGCAAAGCCTTATGTACTAGAATGACGTTGTTAGCTTCCTCAAGGAATATGTTGGTTTCGAGATAGTTTGATACATTTTTAGTTAACACACAAAACATCCAGCTAAATGTCCAATCTGTACAACCCATTAAATGTTTATCGATGCCAGAAATATAATCCATGGATATCAGATTGCTCTCTAGTAAACGCCGCTAGAAGCGATAAGTATTTTAGTGTATCCTTAGCCATAACATTCGCGAAGATTATGCTGCAGTCCCCCAAGAGCTAGGACATTCGAAGCAACCTTGGAATTAGCTAAATGTTGCGGAGGGTGGCAAGCGGCTCTTCTATCAGGGTTTGGAACCCAGAAGCATAAAAGCTCGGAATGGAAGCCCGGGGCAGGCGGGAAAATTGGGAGAATACATACTTACTATCTTGCCCTGTGCAACGTTAGTGGAGAGAGAAGATTTGACATTCTTCGGGGGCTTTCTCCCATAGAATATCGATTTCTAAGGTGTAGGCGCACTTTAGGTCGCCCTTCAGGCTTCCCTCGGTCACGCTGGGGGCTTTACCCCTCCGATTTGGGATTTTTGGATAAGAATAGATTGATCTTTTATAAGGGGGGAAACTCCTTATAAAATCCTTGCCAAGGCCGATAGGCCGACCTGCTTACTAATTCTTGATGATGTCACATCGGGTCGGGAAAGGGTCACGTGCCGAGTCGGAACAGCGATGGTGCGTAGAATATCCGGGAGAACCTCGGGGAGAAAAGCTTAACTCGATATCGTGAATCTTCGCTCCTACGTCTTCCGCCTTTTTAGGGGTGTTGCGTCGGGTGAGATGTACTTTCTCTCTAATATTTTAAGTTAGTATTTGTTAGCAGATAGGTATGGGCAGATCTACTTCTTTATTGTGGTTTGATCTGAGCTTTAAGGACCTCTCTAGCTCTAGGCAATGTATCGTTATTTGAATTTTTTTCTAGGTTTCTAATTTCTCTTTAGGTATTGTGTCGTTATTTAGAGGTTCGGCTTTGATACTAATGTTTTCGTTATTTAGGAACTCGACCTTAACCCTATTGATACCACTCTGAGATTTAGTTTGGGCTTCCAACTCTCTAGGCACTGTGTAGTCATCCGGGGAGGCAGTCTAAGCGTCCGGCTCCTCTTTAGATAATGTGTCGCTTTCTAGAGGTTTGTCTTGGACTGGCCTTTCATCATCACGGGATAATATTTGATTGTGTGTGTGTTCTCCAAAACCTTGCTTGATATAATAGCGTAGACAGTGAAGTGTGGCGAAGTAATGTCTCTTGGAGCAGGTGGCAAATTTTAACCTGTAATCCTTCCCACAAGTGGCAATTTTATCACTTAATCTAGAAGATACTCGAAACCTTGTTGTGGCAAATAAGTATACTATATATCCATGCGGATCCC
>AJFL01000077.1:0-10252 GCA_000467735.1 Rhytidhysteron rufulum CBS 306.38
CAGTTCTCCTGTACCTTTGGTCGTATGTGATAGTCCATGGTTGATATGCTAAATGTATACCTTTGCAGTTGTGAGATCGCACTTGTTACACCTCCACTGGTGATAATGCTCACCTGCTTGCTTTATCGCACCATGGAATCAACAGAACGTTGCCTTAGACTTGTGCACTTGTATATTCCAGCCAAGCCCCGTTGAACACAACCTCAAAACATCATGACATATCAGGCTGCTCTGTAAAACATCTTAGGGTGCAGGAAGGCTGCTTTCGTCTAGTTTGTTGGTTGCAATATTGGCCCTTGAAGAGGTATATGACGTAAAAGAATCGAAGAACCTCCCAATATAGATCCCCCAATGAATAAAATATGACCAAGATACTAAGTGACCAAGCCAGAAAACCCAAAGCGACCAAATGCATATTGAAATCTAACGGATGCGTATCCCCAAGGCGCCTGCAATACTGATGCCAACGGCTAAACCCATGATCAATCATTTTTAGTTCCTCCGCTCTTCTTCCCTCTTTCCCGTATGGCAAGGCTGACGCTGTCTCTTGCAGTACTAGTAGGCATTGATCGCGATTGTCGAGGGGCCGAGCTCCCATTTGTGGTCCTACCTCTTCCTAATTCATCATCTTCATCATCCCCAATGTGGAAAGCATCGTTCCTAAGTTCAATGAGATCTCCAAGACCTCCGCCGACGTTTCCGATGACGGGCACTTCGGAACGCTTTCCCGTGTTGGCAGATGATTCGGCTAATAATGTCGACGTTTGAGAGGCCATCTTGCGTATCCATCCTTCAATTGCACCTCCGACATTCTGCAAGTCTATACCACCTCCACTAGGTGTTGCTGCACCACCACTGCCGTATTGAGATGGAAGTGTTGTTGATGCCTGCGTCTCATTACTGAACTCTAATAAGCTTGGCGCCCATGGGGTGAAGTATTCCTGGCCTGGTGGCGGGGCAACATTTGGGAGGTGAGACGCAAAGAATTTATTGAGCCCGTCTTGTGCCGGTCCTGGGCCTCTGACATCTTTTCCAAAAGTACCAACCCCCCCAGGGCCTTGAAGGGCGAATGTCCCCGTACTAGTTGAGCGCTGACGATTATGGCGGGGGATCGTGCTGCTGGAATTCACTCTAGGACTACTCGTGATACTAGGTCTAAGGGTTGCCTGTGAGGGCGATAGACTGTGTAACCCGGAAGTATTAGTAGAAGTCGATGAACGAGGAAGATCGAAAGATTGAGAAGGGGTCGAATGATCATCATCTGAGTAAGCAACAGATTTCCGGCGGGCGGGAGGGAAAAAGCCTAAGGCACGCCGTGGCAAGCGCCCAATCTCTGTCGGCACAGTTTCTTTGGGCAAAAGAACCCAAGAATCATGTTTCCAAGGCTGATCAGAATCTGGCGGATGAGATGCGGTAGCGGGAGGACGGGGATTTGGTGAAGAGTGGACACCAGAAACAAGCCAACCATCTGATACACCTGTGTCCTGTGTGGGGGTTTTCTGTTCCTGTGTTCCGTTCCCATAGTCCCCAAGTAAAAGATCCTCTTCTTGGTTCTGTATATCAGGGCCTGGCACCGGGCGGCCCTTGACTCCGCATGCATCAACGGGGAGCATGATGGTTTTCCTAATTTGAACAGTGTCATTAGGCCACATGCGATTGGCCTTTCGAATAACCGCAGGCTGGCAATTGTACTTGATTGTGATGCCTGCAAGGGTATCCTCCTTTCGAACTTGGTGTATATAGACCAGTGCATCTCGATCTTCGTTTTCACCGGGAGGTGCGGAGGCAGATATACGCTCGTCCGAGGTCCTTCGTTTCAATCGACCAACGGTGTCCGAATACAATTGATGATCAGCAGCGAGAAGGTCTTTCCGTTTCATGGCTCGTACTAGGTTCTCTCTTTCTTCCTGTGAGCCAGCGCCAACATGCTGATCTAAAAGCCCAACCGGGCCCCATTGCTTTGGGGGAGCACTGCTAGAAGTCCTTCGATGCGTGGCTTCAAACGGTCTGCGTTTCCTTGCTTGTTTATCGCCTGAAGCTGTATCGTTACCCAGTACATTAGAAGCTAGCCCTTGTATGGTCGACCATGAATCACCCCAGATGCCAGAGAGCGTGGGAGAGAATGGCTGGCCGAGCTTTGAGTTCCGATTGCCAACCGTCTTGCCGTTTTCTGCGCGATTCGATGACTTGGAGCGAGAGAGGTGAGTATTGGGAATAGGAGACGCCGTGCGCGACGGGAAGGGAGACTGCGAGGGGGTGTGTTGGTTACTGGTAGAGGTCGGATCCTGCTCATCGTCCAGATCAGAGATCAAGCGGCGGTTCCGAGGACGCAGTGAGGACACAACAGGAGTCGAGCTGGTCTTTGAAGAGCGCGAGGCATCATTGGTGGGGTGCATGGCCTGTTGAGCCCTGGCGGTACCGGAGTGGGAGGAGCAGCATAGGACAGGTGGCTGTGACGGACGGAAAAGAGCATGTCATGCATTCAGACATTCATACCTCGAGGCATCGGGCAGAACGCGGGAGTAGGAGTGGAACCAACCGAGTCGGAGAGAGCACAGCAGCAGCAGCACCTGGGCAGTGGGCAGAGGCACGAGGGCAGTGGGCACGTAGGTGGACTCGGTGGCTTGAAGGGCAGGTTGAGTAAGTTAGCTTACACGAGTTATTAAGGTATGGCTTGGGGCCTGCCCACGTCCACGTCCTACTAATTTATTTAGTTACGTTTCCCCAGACCTCCCGGCTTCGCAACGGCCTCTGCAGCGTTCCAATGCATTCCCTCCCCATCTTACCTTTTGGGAGTATACGATACGAATGAATAAAATGATACAAGGCATAGTAAAATATATTGTACATATATATTCAAGCGCTGCTGAGGCACAACATCATTCATTCCAATCGGCCAAGTAACGTTAGCTGGTACTGGCTTGCCAAGTTTTGAATCATGCCACCCTGTCTTCGCTCAAGCTAGCCTTCCTCTTTTCACCACCGGCTCCTTCACCCACAAAAGATTTGGTACCTAGGTAGAAACCCAGGTAGGAGCTCCTAGAATGTCCTGAATTACTTCGGCGCGTCATTGACCTGCCCGCGGGTGGGAAATTGGTAAATGATCTCTGCATCGCTCCAAGACTGCTACCGTGGTTCTTAAAATCCCAAAGAACCGACATCATCCTGACCATATACAGTATCCTACCCCTACCATAGGTCAAGTCATGTTGGACTTTGTCTGCACATTCCTTCACGGATATCATCTCCGGGAGAGATTCATGCCAGTTTGAAGACATTATCCAATGCCCATGGAAAACTATTTGTTGCTGATTCGATTCGTAATCTAATACAAATGCTGATGACGGTTGTTGGATGTAGGGATGAAGTATGACCGCTATTCATCTCTTTATAGAGCCCGGGGCAAAATACATACTGTGCTTATGTCATGATTCACCCAGATCCTGCATGGCCCAAGTACATCATGGTACAGGTAAAGCCCGCATCCAATTGTCATTCGCACTTCAACGGCGTAAGAAAGGGCTAGTGAATGTCTCACTCCGTCTTTCATCTCCACGAGCTAGAACTTCCACCGCCACCATCCACACTCTCGAATTCCATCTCCCACCGATCAATCTCTTCAAATTTCTTCGCAGCCGCTCTGAGCTCAACACTATCGGTGGGCACTATAACTTCGGTCAAGTCGTGTGCATCATCAGGGGTATCCACTCCGACGACGACAGCCGCATTCTCTTTGTCAGACGACGCGTGACGGTTTCCATATGTTCTCGTATTCCTCTTAGCTGATACGGTTCCAGTCCTCTTTGACTCTCGTCTTCGCCTAACAGGGGATCCAGTGGTTTTGCGAACTGTTCGTGCTGGACGTATGGAAGTCAACCCTAATTCATCTTCATCTGAATCGAGCAAGGATGTATCGACATCCTCCGAGCTTGGGACATCAAATTGGTCGTGGAGTCTGCGTCCTCGCCGCTGGGGAAGAAGCGCCTGAAGTTTAGCGGTAGACAAAGCGGATGCCTTGGACGATTTGCCTCCGGTCCGTTTGGAGCGTCGCGTTGAAGCTTCGTTCTCGGTTCCTTCTGCATCTGCATCTTGTTTTGCCTTGTTGCCTTGATGACGCTTGTTCCGGTTCCCCGCTTGAGGACGATCAGAAGGTTGCGCGCGATCAATACTATCTTCAGGTATAACACTGCTGGATCTCGGGGGCGCCATCGTTTCACTCATAGGCTCTGCTGATCGGCCTGGGATAACATTTTCATTTGTCTCAGCCACAGGTGTAGGTGGGTTAGAAGATTCTTCTATAGATCCAGGTGCCTCAATACTACTCGATGATGGGGCAAGAGGCGGTGGCGAAGACCGGGGTACTTGAATCTCTGGGGATGCCAGTTTACGTTTTCTAGATATAGAAGATCGAGTTGAGCTAGAAGAAGGAATAACGTCTGGAATAGCGTCGCCCCCCGATTTACGTTTGTTAAGTTTAAGTGGTGTAGACTCATCATCCGGGTTGAAATCATCGAAATCATCAAGATCACCCAGATCATCCATATCGTCACGTTCGTCATCCGTTGTCTGTTGAACCATACGAAGTAAACTAGGTTGTCTTGGTCTGCGCCTGAAGTTGGTCAATATTGAAGTCTCCATAGCAGGGGTTCCGCGAGCTTTTAGCGCAGATGGTGGCGGGTGTTTAGAAGCCGGGGATGAGCTGAGTAGCGATTGTTCAGTGGCCTCCATTTCCGGGGATTGTGGCCTTGTGTTTGCCTTTTGGTGTCCCTGTGGATGATCGGACGAGCCATCCTCGACACTGTCTTGTACTAGAATCTCCCCTTTCTTGCCCTCTTTCGCCTTTAACGCGCCGCCCCGTCTATCTTTGAGAGCACTGGGCGCCGCCGACTGGTGGTTGTTGGGTTGTACTTTCGTGGTTTTTTCTCGTACGTTGCGTAGCTGTTTTTTCTTCGCATTAATGTTGCTTTCGCCTTCAGGCAAGCCGCCGGTCATCATAAGCTCATCCGCATCTCGAGATACAGGCGAGGGCTGCCATGGCATCCGCCTACGTGCACGCGTCGATTTCACTATAAGGCCGTCGCTATCATCGCTTCCATTGCTTTGAGATTGTATATTGTCTTGCGAGATGTCTTGCGATACTTTGCGACGGGTAAGAGCAGCTTTAACGGGTTGCGACGGGACTGCTTGAGCGCGTGTCGACGCGACCTTGGTCCGCTTCGGGCGTGGCATAGGTGCGAAATCACTGTCGGGGAACGTTTGCGAATGGTATGCCGGTTTTGATTTCTTGAAAAGACACTTGGATTGATACGGGTGCGGTGGTGGGTGTGCGCGCGAATGAGGTTGTGGTGGTGACTTGCTTTCGTAGACCGCGTCGATAGGTTGGGTCTTGTTGTGGAAAGGCAATCCCGCTTCGGCACTGGAATTAGAATACTGGGGCCCAGGCAAAAGCTTAAATGTTTATGTACGTCAATCCCCCAACCCCAACGCTTGCACAAACCCGGCAGGATCTCAAGGTTATTACAACATCACAAATCGATCTTGATACTCAAAATTTGCTTCCCCGATGGTGTCTACCTAATCTGCTGACAGGAGAAGTGCTAAATTCTCATTAAGGTTCTGGATCACTTGAGCAAGCTGGAGTGAGACTGTGCACGTGACCAACGTCTTGGTGCGATAGGCTGCAGCATTATCTTTGTTTGCAGGCACTATTTTCTAACCCATCGCTTCTTCTTCTTTTTTTTTCTACTCCGACTCTTCAATAGCAACGCGGTCTGTTTATATGTTAAAGGCTATTTAACGACAGGAGTCATGTCTCAATTTAAATCTCAATTCACCTTCCCGCCATCACTCAATGGCTATGCCATTACTGTCCGGGAGTATTTGCAAGAATATCCTGAATTTCAGCAGCTGTGCGTTGGGGCTGTCATTTTTCGTGATGACCAGCTCCTATTGATACAACGAGCTGCCACCGAGAAGGCATTTCCAAACAAATGGGTATTAGAAAACCACTATACTCTGGACACATAGTCAGACCTGACTAACCAGTGTAATATGTCAGGAGATCCCAGGGGGTTCATGCGAGGATGACGACGAAACGATCCTTCACGGTGTTGTAAGGGAGGTTAAAGAAGAGACTGGCCTCAATGTAAAAAGTGTCGTCAGAAAATCTGGCCAGTTTGACTGGGAAGATATAATTCCCCATCGTGGCAACCCTCAACGATGGGCGAAATTGGTCTTTGAGGTTGAGGTTGAACCTTCAGAAATCGTTGTACTTGACGAAATTGAACATCAAGCATATTTGTGGGCCAACAAGGAAGAAGTTGAGGTAGATAAAGCCAAGGATACGGTTCTAACGTGGATCTCAACGCCCAACAAAGCATTGAACATAGCGGCCTTTGATCTTAGGCGAGTCAAGGAATCGTAAGGTCGATATTCAAAACTCCATGGTAAACTAGTCTTGGCATTATGATCAATACAATTAAACATGCGTGTACTGATAGAAAAGTGCATGTAATTTTAAGAATCCAGAATTATTACTTATACGCACTGAAATAAAAGGATGACTGTGGAATTCAGTCTTGCTTCCTGTCTGTCCAAATGGTCGTTTATCACTTACTACTATATTGAAAGATATGCAGCTCCTATGCAGCCTTGAGAGATTAAATCTAAGGAAAAGTACTGTTAGCTGTTTCCTGTCGATGAAATTTCCCATTTACTTATGGCCGTATTGCATGTGATATAGTAAGCCGGGATCTACGGTATTTTGAAGATACAGATCCATGGATGGAAGGTCAACACAAGGGATAAATAAATAAAGCCTCGGATGCACGTGCACCTGTATCGACGTCACCAAGCATTGATTCTAGCGAGTTGAAATCGTTCTATCCAAAGGGTTCTATACTCCTTAGTCAAACGGCTAACTATAATCCGATGCTAAAGTGACGCTTATGCCAAGGACAGCATGGCAGAGAGAATCTAGATATTTCAAACCAACCTATCCTGAATGTTGGAGCTAAGTACGGAGTAGTACCTAGGTCCTTAGGTCACGGCGAGTCGGAGATCAATCCGTATTGGACCCTACGCCAAAATTACAATGTACAGTGTCCGAAATAAGAGGAGTAGAACGGCTCGAGAGAAATAATGGAGGATGCTGCATCCCACCAATCACAAGCAGAAGAATTGCGCAACATGATGGCATTCATGGGTGTGTGTGTAGTGGTTGATCGGGCCAGCCAATACAACGTGAATGCACTGCAGCAATTGGCAACAGCAGCGTAGAAGTCGGTCACATCAAGCGGAAGGAAGGAGATTCAAAGTTCCGAGTCGGCGCGTCCACGTACTCTAGGCAACGGAGATTATTGAGGCTTGGAAGGAAAAGGGAGGAGGGATGGCCACGGTCATGGTCATGGTCATGGCCATGGTCATTCTGTGTTCGAGCGCGCACGGGCCAGTTCACGCACTTCTACGACAGGAGCAGCCCGCGGGTCTGCCTGCAAACCTCCAAGGTATCGCGACCTCCAAATCCCCCAGATATCGCGACCCATTTCAACCGCCCTCCTTCGAGCCCCCCGCCCCTGGCGCCATCATGTCGGGCGAGCACAGTTTCATGGCCAACTCCGCTCCTTCGCAGCCTCTTGCGCCCCAAGGCAATCCGGTGCCGTATGCCTATGCCTGCGCCCCCCGCAAACGCCGTGCCTTTGAACGCTCACCCTGTGCAGGAATTCGCAGAATGCAAACCATCCTTCCTTCAGACGGCAGCGCGCCAGCCGAGCTTGTGAGAGTACGTTGCGCCCCCTACAGAGTCATGGCATTCGCGTGCGAAGGCGCGATGGCGGTTATTGTCCTCTTTTAAAGTCGTGGAATAATCATCATGCCTCGGTACCGAGGTTCCCTTTTTCAAGCTTCATGAGTGCTAACAGACCAACCTGCAGCATGCCATGCGCGTAAAGTGAGTAGACCAACGCCCACTCCAGCTACCGCGACAGCAGATAACACAATCCATAGGTCCGATGCGATGCTGCCAGCTTAGGGGTGCCCTGCACTAATTGCACTGCCTTCTCTATCGAATGTCGTATCCCCACCCCCAAACGTAAGAAGACCCAGGCAAAAGCCAAGGATGCAGACAGGTACGAGATCCTCACACAGTCCCACCCGACCGTCGCTGTTGGAGGATGCTGACGAGCTTCTCGGCGTAGTGAGCGGGGAGACAGCCAGGCTGAGGTCGACGCTTCTCCTGCAACCACCAACGGACAGTCTGTAGAAGCGGCGGGACCTCGAGACAAGACCGCAGTATATAACTCACCTAACGGGACACCTTCCACGACCGTATCTAGCGCCTATGCTGCTCAACAGGCGACTCATAATGGGACTTATGTGCAGTTCATGAAACCAAAATTTGCAAGAGCACCTATCAAGGAAGCCGGGCGAGTCGCATACCTGGGCGAATCTTCAAATCTGTCTCTGCTAGTTCACGATCGATATGGAACGACGGATGTTGTGCATTATCCTTTACCTGAAAATGTGCGAGGAGCAAAGGCTCGGGTGAATGAGTTGGACAATATGGAGATTGAGATATTACACCAAAGAGGCGCATTCTTGTTGCCACCAAGATCCCTTTGTGACGAGTTGGTTGAAGCCTTTTTCAAGTGGGTTGCTCCTGTAGTGCCGGTCATCAATCGTAGCCGCTTCATGCGCCAGTATCGCGACCCAAAGAATCCCCCTTCTCTTCTCCTCCTCCAAGCAATACTTCTGGCTGGCTCCCGGGTTTGCACGAATCCACAGTTAATGGACTCTAGTGGGTCTACGACACCCGCGGCGATGACATTTTACAAGAGGGCAAAAGCATTGTATGATGCGAACTATGAAGATGACCGAGTCACTATCGTCCAATCTGTGATCTTGATGGGGTGGTATTGGGAAGGCCCAGAAGGTGGAGTTCACTGTGCCCCTACGCTTTGATTGCGTCACAGCTGATCAATGATAGATGTCACTAAAAACGTTTTTTACTGGAGTCGTGTAGGGATTGTCGTCGCCCAAGGCTCGGGGATGCATAGAAGGCAAGTAGTCAGGTCATTCAAACAGTTTTTCTGGTTCCTAACCAAGAGAAGTGTCGAGGGCTCGCAGCTAAGTAGATCCGACAAACGGCTTTGGAAAAGGATTTGGTGGACACTGTTTTCGAGAGATCGATCGGTCGCGGTAGCCCTCGGCAGGCCCGTAGCTATCAATCCCGAGGACTCAGATGTTGAAATGATTTCTGAAGATGACTTCATTGAGGACGAGCCTGATCGCCCGGCTGAATATCCACCTGATCCGATTCACGTTCACTTTTTCATCAACTACGTCAAGTTATGCGAAATCATGGGTCTTGTCTTGTCACAGCAATATTCCGTGGCATCCAAGTATCGTCGAACAAACGCAATCGATCTTACGCACAGTGATATGGCCCTTGCTGACTGGCTCCAACACTGTCCTCAGGATGTCCAATGGGATAGGTCTCGACATCACTTCTGGGCAGCTCTGCTACACTCAAATTACTAGTGTGTATACCACTATTCCTGTTGGTCCTGGCTAATGAGTACAGTACCACTCTGTGTCTACTGCACCGTGCACACATGCCCCCAGCTGGGTCGCCAAAGACGAACGCGCAGAATGGCTTTGAAGAAGCAGCATACCCATCGCGAAACATTGCCTATCAAGCAGCTGCCATGATAACTTCGATCATTGAAAATTTACGTGCTCATGATGAGTTGCGATACACGCCTGCGTTTATGTAAGTCATGATGTCCATTTGAAGAACTTTCTGTGCTAATTTGCTGTATAGTGTTTATAGTTTATTCTCGGCGCTGATCATGCATGTGTACCAAATGCGATCCTCTAACAAGTCCATCGTTTCAGCAACTGAGCAGCGCCTACAAGTGTGTATGGATGCCTTGAAAGAGGTTTCCAAGGTCTGGCTTGTCGCCAAGATGGTACACACACTTTTTGAATCCATCTTGGGTAACAAGCATTTAGAAGAGAGGCTTCAGAAAGCGGCTGGGAAGAGACATCAAAAGAGCAAACAGGCTGCAGCGCCCCCACCCCCACCAAAACCTACTCAGGAAGCTACGAAGAGAAAATTTGACGACATGGATATAGGATTTTCCCACGCGCAGCCTGCTCAACAAGTATCATATGAGCGTTCGAGGCCACAAACCCCAGCCGTGACTCCATCACGCGAACTACCGCAGCAGCAGCAGCAGCAGCAGCAGCAGCA